>LAZP02000077.1:5112-48274 GCA_001272575.2 Ophiocordyceps unilateralis
AGGTCATTATTATCCCGCTATTATATACGCACCTTCTTCCGCTCCCTCCTTCCACTATGCTCACGGCCCTGCCCGTGAGTTACTTTCTGAATGCGAAGCTTTTTTGTGCGGCATCGTCGAGTTGGCGGAGGATGTAGTTTCGTCGGATCTCTCGTCTGCAACTACTTTCTCTTGACTCCGGGTCTCTCCAGCCGTAAATTTGGGGGGGGTTCACGGGTGATGACTCGCGCATCATGTCACATGTTGACGTCGTTCGGAATGGTTCCGGCTCGCTTCCATGGTCCCTCGAAGATTCATGACCCCTTTTACTTGCACCGCTAGCAAGAGTGCAAGGGTAACCGGCATCGGCTTCTTGTCCGACATCTCCTTCTGGGATGTCAGTTGCAAGTCCAGTAGCCGGGAGCTCAGCCGGTCCACAGTATCGAGGCTCGCGAACTCGTGCGGCCGATAGCTTAGACCGTCATACATGGTAAACGTCCTGGCCAGGTCCCAGCCATAGGCCTGCGTCGCGATAAATAGGGCGGTCAGCCATGCCGTCGTTCGTCCTGCGCTCTCACATTAAGCATGTCATAACTACGTGATGTCGCTATCGTCGGAATTTTAGTAGCGCGAAATGTAACGTGCGACATTTGACTGTCCTGCGCTGTCCAGCTCGGCCATGTCAGGTGTAGAGTCTTGATATGATAGCAAAGTACTTAAGTGCTAAGGCGTGCATGAGATTGCAAACCTCTAGATCTAAAGGTAGCAAGTTGATTAATCTCGAGACCTTGTCCCTGTCTCGGTTGAACAAGTGACAGAGGGCTAATTGAGTATATGTTATGTCTGTATCGATTCATCGTGCTGCCGTAGCCTGTTTTCCGAAATGGCTGCTCCAGGGTGCTTGATTGCTCCGAGGAAGTCTCGCTTCTTCATACACTCCAAGGCAAGTGCTTCGTATGCCTCGATGACTGGAAGCTCAATCCTGCAGCTCGGAAGACACTGTCCATGCACGTCGTGAACGAGACACACATGAGGCTGAGGATGCATGTCGAGGATAGTCCGTCTGGTGGCTTGCTTCACCCCAAAATAATATGAACTGTCTGGACAACGTTGAAGCTAACTGAGTGCGAATGATAGACGGAAGAATCCATGTGCAGATTAAGTCAGTTCGTGCCCTCCGTGTATCAACAAAGAACTACTCGTAGCAATTATTGGAAACCACGCGATGGCCAGGTCCAGTTACGAGGTCTCGAGCCCTAGCCTCTCGTACTGCTCTACAAACTCGGCGAACAGCTTGTTAAGACCGAGCAGGTCTAGCGGGTCCGTGCCGTTCTCTTCACACATGAAGCTCAGCATGTTATGCACATCAAAGGCGATGGCCAGCAGGTACCCGTACTCGGCCTCCACGAAGACCTGGTCGCCCGAGTCGGCGTCCCCGGTCAAGGCGTTCCATCGGCGGGCGTAGGCGTCGCAGAAGTGCCGCTTCTCCGCGTCCGTATACCTGTTGCAGCGGGCAATCTTGCTCTCGGCGTCAAACCACTTGAACATCTTCTGCATAAAGTGGCCGCCAATGTCGAAGGCTCGGTAGTTCCAGAACACAACCTCGAAGTCAATTAGCGCCACCCGACTCTCCCCATGACGGATATCGTGCTTGACCATCGTGTTCATGAACTGGACATCGTGGATGCACCATCCTGTCTTGGCTTTCATGGCTTCCAGCTTGTCCGCCACTTTTCGCAGCTTCACTCCGAAGGGGTAGTCAACTAAGCTATCAATACTGATTCCGCTTTGATGTCCGAGCCTTTTCAACTTGTCCATCTGGTGGTATGTGTCGAGCCCGCGGATTACGGCTTTAAAGTAAGCCTCCACCGGTCTTTTCTCCAGAGGCGCCTGCATCACATGAAACGTGGCCAGCGCACGAGCAACATCGGTCCTGATGACGGGTTCCTCGATATCCTCTGGTTCCATGTTTCGCGCCTCCAGAAACTCGTCGACGCGCCCGAGGGTGCCGTCCTGCGCCTGAAAGAAGCCGTGCACCTTTGCGCCTGAACCATTCTGGCTGTACATGTCACAGACGCGCGCTTCCTCCAGTTTGGTTGGCAGCAGGTGTCGGAAGGCCTCGAGGGCGCCGAAGCCTGGCCTGTGGAACTTGATGAAAACCTTGAGCGGCTCCGCAGGTGCGCGGCTGGAAGGGTGCGGCCGCTCGACCACGCAGTGGGCGTTGGTGAAGGAGTCGTGATACGAGACGATCAGGGTCTGCGGATCTACCGAGGTCCATTCTTTGGTCAGGAAGGCGCCGACAATGTCTCTGGCTGTTTGCTTGGTCGGGGCCTTGCCGGCCTCAAGGCGCACGGGAATGGGTGTCTGCGCAATCATGTTGTGGGCGTGGCATTGGAGACTTTGGAAGAAGACTGGCCAGGTTGTGAACGGATGTTAGAGTCATAAATACGAAACTTAAAACTTGTGGGTGCGGACACGACATAGGAGCAAGCAGTCAATTGCTAGAGGTAGTCAAGACGTACGCTTCGGCATGACGGCTCGCCGAGTGAGTCATGGCGGCCGCTCTTGAGGCGGCCAATGCAATGCAATGCAATGCAATCCGTCCAGAAGGAACAAGCAGTAGATGGCCGCATCACTAAACTATTTACTGACCTGGCTTCAACACCTAGAAGCCCCACGGTTTGTTTTGCTCTACATCTCAACCTCTATTTTCGTCGTTGACAGGTCTGCCTCAAGGACAGTTTCTTTGAGTGTTTAGCATCCCAACTTTTTCCGCCGCTAGAGCCCGGTCTATGGGTAAGAGTTTATGTGTGATGTAAGGATGTTATGTAGCTTTGACCACGCGCTCTCTAACAGCGCCTTGTTAGAGCCGATATAGCCTTGAAACTTTTCGTTAGCTGTATAAGGAAAGAGTTGGAGATATTAGTGTATGCAGATTGGGTTAAAACAACTTTTTATTCTCTATAAAGCGCGACGCCCAATATCGCAGACACGGTACTCACGCTGCCTGGTCGCAGGCGATGCCGACTGGGTAGCGAGCCTGTTCCGCATACGATAGACTGGAGCGGCCTAAGCTAACTGAGGTTGCAGATGGGCACCCCCGTTAGATCCTCTTCCCTCCACTTGCCGCCCGAGGAACTCGAAGTTTCTATGAGAAAAGCCCGACAATTTCCCAGAAAGCTAGCTGCTGTTCTACGAGAGAGACTCACTTCAGAGCTAATTCATCAAAATCAGCCAATACAACCCGCCATGGCAGAGACTCTAGCATCTCGTATCGAGGCACATCGTCAGTTCTGGGAATCAGGACAGATAGACAGGACAGCCAGCCATTGGGCGGAAGACGGCGCTCGGATTTCTAATCTCTATAAGGACCCTGCTGCTGCAAATGTGTATCACTAAAGCCGCTCTAACTGATATCTTCTGGTGTTACTGAGAATGAGCATGGATTATGCGACGACGAAAGTCTTTAACACCGGATTGCTTGAATAAGTCCGTTGTATCGAAATCAAGACTGTCAGCATCACCGAAACACTAGAAAGAGCAGTGTGGGAGACTGAACAGCAGTTCACTTTGACTAAAGGTGTTCCTGGTTCGCCGCACAAAAAGGGTGAAAGGGCTGTAGTATTCCAAGTTTGCGTAACAAAGTGGAAGGAAAAGTGTAAGATTACGATGACGAGGGACTACTGTTGCTGAGGCAAGGTTTTGGAGTAGCTCAACATGTTAATGCTATCCCTAAAACTCTGAACAAATAGCAACACCCATGCAGAAACATTGTTCGAGGACTAGCGTGTTGAAAAGCTTATTGTCAACTTCACTTCACCATCCATATGGTCGTGATGTCTTCTCGACACGGGCACATTGACGACAGTCGAGGCCAGCCTCCGTACAATTTATCTCGATAGCTTTTCGTAACGCTTCATGTGAATTTGCTCCAACCCACGCCCAAGGAAGAAGACACTATCCATGCTACAGCTGGGATGGGAGCACATCGACCATAGGTCTTATAATGAAGTCCTACGTCTGGTTATAGCGGAAACTTTCTTCGACGCCCAAGCCATTAGCATGTTGACCAAATTATGAAGCTCCTCTGTCGTGTTTCCCGCATGAATCACCAGCCGCACACGCTCTCCCGTTCGCGGAACGACTGGAAAGTGTAGACCATGGGTCAGAAATCCATGCTGGAGGGATTCTTCCTGCAGGCTCCGGCAAAGCCCGGTCGAGGTGATCAGAGGCACAACTGGACAATGGAACTCGTCGACGTTTTTGCTGTTCAGCGTGGGAATCGAGAGCACACCAGATCGTTTCACTGCGTTCCAGTGAGGGTGACGCGTTACGAATTCGTGAAACATTCTCACTCGATTCTGAAGTTGTTGCCGAAGCTGATATCTCGTTAGACTGTTAGACTCCGATAGGATGTGAATGTGTTGCATACCCGTTGGCCTTCCTCACCTCTCAGTGTTTCCACGCAGGCACGAACAGTGGCTATCGTGGGAAAAGTAGGACCAGTCGAATATATGAAATTGCGCCCGTAGTTGGTTAAAAAATCCTTGACCATCGGATGGCATATAACGACAGCTTAGAGGGGAAGAAGGTTAGCTTCGTTCACCGGCGGTGAATGAGCTGCGTCTCAAGGAGAACAAACCACCCAGAGCGCCCGGGGCTTTAGCATAGCTATGCATTTGGATGATTGCCTCCCTTTCCAGACCGAGATGACGGATGTAACCAGATCCCTGGGGTCCGACAATTCCTGTGGAATGTGCCTCGTCGACGACAAACACGAAGTTTTGCGCTGGCAGGATGCTCTTGACCTTTGCAAGCATCTCCGTTACGGGGGCTGTGTCGCCCTCCATGCTATATATAGATTCCAATGCCACAAAGACAGTCTGAGATCCTCCTAGAATTGCTGGGGAACTCTTCGTGATGTTGTCGATCAGCTGACCGAGAGATGCCACATCGTTGTGCTCAAAGCTCTGGACAATAGACGCACGGCCAGCTCGGATACCATCACGAATACTGGCATGAATCATCTCGTCGTGGACAATGGCGTCTCCACGCTGAGGAAGGCTGCCGTAGATAGCCATGTTGGCTTCGTAACCCGAGTTGAAAAAAAGAGAGTCTTCAGCGCCGTGATAATCAGCAAGATAGCGCTCGAGTTCCATAACATGGCAATCCGAGCCACCGAGAACACGGCTGGCTCCCGCCCCGAGGGGGAAGTTTGGGTTCGCTTCCAGCTCATTCAGGAACCTCTTTCGAACCGAGTCGTTGGAGCGGAGACACAGAGTATCATTTGATCCAAAGTCGACCAGACCCTGCTGACTTGCAGACGGCACCAAGCTAAAGTATTGTCCTTGCTGTCGGCGCCTTTCTAGGCCGGCTTGCAGGAGCCGCAACAAAGACAGTGGGGGCTCCATGACGCGAATTCGGGTCCGATTCTCTGATCAAGCAGTCAACTGAGAAGTGGTCAGAACTTGAAGGCGAAGAAGCGATATAGATATCTTCGAAGTAAGCAGCCTCCGTTTATGCAGCCTCTATTCATATTGGTGACTTAGTAGCTTGCACTACCCTTGCTTGGGCTCTGCACAATATAATCCTCCGTTGCATTGGGTGCCTTTTGATGACCTGACTTGGGCCATGATGTCTTTACATCACATAATCACATGCATCTGTAGTTGCCTTAGGAGCCATCGCTGAAGGCAAGATTTCCACCTAATGTACGCCCTCTCTTGCCTTGTCTCAGTCAATCCCATCTGTATTTCACAACCTTACTGTATCACTGCCGGCCTCGTTAACGTTTTTCTCGGAGCTGTCTTCCGGATCCTTTACGCCTAACTCGGCTATTAAAGGCTTACATTCTCAGCAGAGAGGAGAAGGAGATGAGTGAATCCTAACCGGTGGAAAATTATGCCTTTCTTTTCGAACGGATTCGTTTAACGCAACATCGTTCCTACGAACCCCCTATCGCTAGCCTTTGAATTCATATCATAGATACCTAGCTTTCAGACCCCTTATGCCCCCTTGAAGGCGACCACTGGCTCTGCTCTATGGCGTAAAATATATATATATATACACATACGAGTTAGGTGATGTTAACATGTTAAGCTGATTGTGTGCTCCAAAGACTCTCTTTATGACCCGAACTTTATTACATTAAGGCATGCCTTCCCATACTATGTTCTTCAGTGGCGAAAAATGGCTAGAAGCGGCATATCAGCAAAGCAGGTTGCATCTTAAAATGACACGCCCGATTTATCGGCAGTTCTACTCCGGCCGTCATCATGATTCGTTAAGGCGACCGTATGCATCGCAGGGACTTGGCATCCCAGCAGACGCTTGATGATACGCCGTTGGAATGTTAACAAGGGGTTCAACGTTCCACAGCTACAACATGGCTTTTATCGGTCAAATTGCTTATGTCCCCGATTAGGCTGATGTAGCTGCGTAAACGGATAGGAAAAAGCTCCATGGTAGATTGCAGATATGCTCTTCATATGTTACGCTGGACCATTTTTAGCATCCCCTTCAGAGCTCTTTACCCTCTATATGTGCTATTGACTCTTCGGGGCTATACTTCCTGCTGCGTTCAAATTTGCTTCGGCTTCGTTGAACTCTACATGTGTGCCTCATTTTACTCGTAAACTAGTATAGGGAAGGCCTCTCCGGATTAACAATGAAGCTGTTGTCGTCGCTGGTGGAGTTTTTCTCCAGTTTATGAATCGTTCAACAAACAAAGCTACACAGAGAGTCCTTTGCGGGCATCCAGCTGCTATGAGAATAATTACGGCTATTTCTGTCTCGTCAGACATGGTCGAAAGATCAAGCAAAGTTAGATTAGCGTAGCTCCACTCCTTATGTCTTTTGATGTCTGTCCCTTCTAATAAGGAGATCCTAGCCTTTGAAACCGGCTCAAACGTCGTAGAAGCCCTTGCGCTTCCAGAAATTAAGGTATCGTCTCAAGACCTTAGGGGTAAACGGGACATATTTGATGTCTGGACGATCTGCCAACGCCTCCCAAGTATTCGTCGCGTCATAGCGAGGCGAATATTGACTAATTTCCCACCTCGTCATCTGCCCGAGGACCCTTTCTTGCAGAAGCGGCATGACGGGTGCGAGAGGATTATCTGGATGCTGCCGCACCTCTTCGACCCAAAGAGCATAATCGGTCAGCTTGACTGGGTAACCTGTTTTGTTGATGAGATGGTACGTCTCTTCCATAGTCAAGGACTCGGTTTGGTCTTGGCTGAGGATGTGATAGGACCGGCCAAGGTTGTTGTTGGAAGAGGCAATGTGAAGACAGGCATCGACAACGAAATCCATGGTCGAGTATTCGAACCGAAAATCAACGACTCGTGGGAACGAGCCGAGTTGAATGCAGCCTACTATCATTCTTGTGATAAAGTCATTGGGATTGCCAGCCCCAGTCCTGCTATCACCGATGATGAATCCAGGGCGATAGATGGCAGCAGGGAGACCGCGTTCTTGCATGCGGCGGACCATTCCCTCCGCTGTCCACTGGCTGTGGCTATAACCGAGGTCGTATCTCACCGCTGGCAGATGCTTGATCAGCGCATCGTCCTCGGGTATTTCTTTTGTTCCGAGGAGGTATCCCGTTGGACCCCAGACATCCAGGCTTGAGATGTAATGAAAGCCCTTGCGGCGTCCAAGCACCGCCACATTGAGGGCGTTCCTGGTGCCGAGCACATTCTCCCGGAAATGCTCATGATAAGATTCACAGAAGTTGACTTTGGCTCCGACATGGAAGACAACGCTGGCCCAGTCGGTGAGCCATTCGAATCGTTCCGGTGCGAGGCCTAGGTTGTCCTCGGTCATGTCGCCTTCGAGAATGACTATCTTTTCTAACGTCTCGAGTGAATTGGTGTATAAGTCGTATCTCTCCATCGCCTGCTGGAGCCGAGCAGCAGCGCTCTTCGTTTCCTTGGGTCGGACGAGGCATGCAACCCGCTTGACTTTGGGTCGTTGGAGAAGTTTATGCAACATGTGCACGCCCAAGAAGCCTGTCGCCCCTGTCATGAATATCTTTCCCTCTTTCTCAGACTCCCAGTCAGGAACAAGGACGAGGTTATCGACGAGGTCGATATCCTTCTTCCAAATCGAGGTGTTATCCTGAATTTCATACCGGTCTTCCTTCTTCTGTTCTAAGAATTGGACGAGGTCCGCGAGGCGCGAATTCAGATGAAGCTCGTCGATAGTGAGCAACTGTCCAAGGCGGTTACGGATCTGTGCAATGCAAGCAGCAGAATGCATTGAGCGGGCGCCCAAAAGAAAGAAATCGTCGTCGTCCCTCACAGAAGTAAGGTCAAGAAGATCTTTCCATATTTGAACCACAATGGACCCTATATGTCCATCAATGGCTGCAACCTGGGGCATTGCATTCTCCGACGCTGGAGATGTTTGCAGAGAGCCTGAACGTAAGCCCGTCAACGCCCTCCTGTCGACTTTCCCATTCGGCGTCAAGGGGAATCCGGACACCAACACAATCCTATCGGGTACCATCTGAGTTGGGAGGTTGTCCCTCGCAAACCGAGAGATGGCATCGGGCGAGACCTTCTCGTTGTTGCTGCTTGGAATAACATACGTGAGCAGGGAGGACAGGCCAGTACCTTCAGCTTTGTTTAACAATGCAACGGCCGCTTCGACCAAGTCACTGGATTGTAAGACGTGTTCGATCTCTTCCATTTCAATCCGGAAGTTTTTATGCTTGACTTGCGTGTCCTGGCGTCCGAAGAAATCCAGACAGCCCGGCATGGCGGCCCTCCACTCGCCCAAGTCGCCAGTTCGGTAGACTTGGACCTCGTTATCAGTGCCGCCATGCGAATCCTCGGTGGTGTTGATGGTAACGAAACGCTTCACGTTCTCGCTCTCGTTGCCAAGGTATCCGGGGGATTTTCCCGGTCCCGCGATGCAAATCTCGCCACGTACTCCGCTCTCCCAAATCGGCTTCAGATTCTCGTCAACGAGAAAGATCTTGGTGTCGCCGATTGGGAAGCCGATGCTGATGCGACGTCTTTCAATCTCTTCTAGAGTGACTTCGAACATGGTGACCATGGTGGTGCCTTCAGTCGGCCCATACGCATTCCACAGGTGTTGAGGAGGCTGACTTTCTAGCACAGAACGCATAGCTGGGATGCTTGCTGCTTCTCCTGCGACTAGGACATGTCGCAAACTCTGAAAAGTATGCGGCGAGACAGAAGCGATGATATTGAAGAGCGCAGTAGGGATCATGATCGCGGTAACACGTTTCGACAAGAGGTATGCTGACAGGCGGCCTGGGTCGGTCACCACATTTTTGGGAATAACGACAATGGCTGCGCCGGAGAGAAGAGTTGCCCAGATCTCGAATAGACTTAGATCGAATCCAGGGTTGTTAAACTCTGCAACTCGATCTTCTTTCAGTAAAGGCGTTACCAATGTCTTGGTGGCCAGATGGACGATTCCGCTTTCGTTGATTTGGACTGGCTTAGGTGTTCCTGTTGATCCCGAGGTGAATAAAATGTGGCTGCGTTGAATAGGATCCATTGTCTTTTTTCCATTCTTCGCCACTATTCCGGTGCTGGTAACTTTCCCGTCATCCGCGGCTTCATCCACATGGTTTGTTTCGAGTTTCATGATAGCATTGTTGTCCGCCCCTGACGGAGCAACTCTCGCGCCATCTTCATGTAACTCACCTGCTGAGACACAGCAAAACTCGGAAAAGTTATCCATGAGATTGTCACTAAGCACGATCTTCTTGACATGTATTTGCTGAAGCATGCTTTTCAGGCGCTTTGTCGGCTGGGAGCAGTCAAGCGGCACGCAAGTGGCACCGGCAAGACGCACCGCTACCTGAGCCACGACCTGATTCAATCCAGGCGGGAGAATGATTCCCACAGGTTCTTCATGCTGGAGAGGCCCCTCTGCAGAAAGAGAGCACTTGAGATGCTCGGCCTCAGCGAGAAGATCGGCATAGGTCACCGAGGTTGATCCGTCAACCACTGCCTCAGCGTGAGGAGCTTGACAGACGTTGTGACGAAAGAGACGCTCCATTCTGAGTAAAGAAGGTGAAAAGATGAAGGTGATGAAGGTATCCAGCCGATGAATTGGTGACAAGTCTTGTGTCTTGCAGAGGACACGGATATTTTTTTACATCGTAGACATTCAACACAAAGAAGCCAATAAAAATTCTTCCTTTCTATATCTCTGCTACTTCTGTAACCTGAGCAGGGTTCTTCACTCATGCATGTCTTATCGGAGGAGCAAGTCTGCCTTCGGTAAAGTGCATTGACACAAAATTGGGGGGAGGCTCGTGAGATAAGGGACGGCGAATTACTTTCCGCCTTTACGTCATCTTCGCATTTCTGCCGACTGGCACGGCTTGGCTGCTCTCTCGTCTGTTGGTGGATCCTGCGCCTCTTTTCTGCTATCAAGGCACGCATGACCTATAGTAGAAGAGTTATCATCTCATCTCTTAGTTTCTTCGGATGCAGGTTCTAGGAAACCATCACAAAAGACTCATGTCGAGCGAGTTGGTAACATAAAATGACTTGGTAATATCAATACTGGAACGAATCTCTAGTTTCCACACATGACTTGACAGGAATTAGGTAATTGAATGTGTAATGTTATAGAACAAGCTTTATAAACGTAGTGTATCAAGCATTAAATGCTTAAAAGGTATGCCGCACACATCCTTGGGAGCCGCGTCGGGTGCCGTCAGTCGAGCCTCAAACAATGAACCGTGGAATGACGGCCCGAATGCTTTGGTCGTGGCCCGTTTGCTCAAACCTTCCACTCTTCATAAGCAGTCCACTCATCCGCCTACCTATGTTACAGCGAGCCAAGTGGAGTCTACGGTATCGCTTTCAATATGCCTGCCTCCTGAAACGTAACGGCGATAACCAAGGCTAACTACGCGTGGTTTTTCTCTGAACACTTGTCTTTCCTTCTCAGACGCACTCGACAGATGAGAAATTCTACTAGTAATAGACAATGGGAGAAAGCCGCGGAAGATTTACACCAAGTCATCGCATTGAGCCCTCCTCACTGGCCGCCAGTGTCCCGATATCTCTGGTAACGCGTAGTCCTATTGCCTATTAAACCTGGAAAAGCCCGATGATCTACGTTTTAGGGGCGCCATCCTTCCCATCTTCCAATTGGCTGTACTTTCTATGGTTCTCTGGGAATATGCGATTGCCGATTCCGCCAGTGCTTAATAAACTCCTAGATTGCGTATGGATTATCCAGATCGCCCGGCTCCTCATAGGACGTAGTTGTTGCGAAGTTTCATATTACACCGCTATGATCATTATACTAGGCACCTGTTTAGAAAGACTACATATAAACCGTCACCGTAGCATTATATGGTGGCTATTCGGCTGGGATGCTCAAATCTCTCTCTCTCAATAAGGTTTAGTCTTATGCGTTTCGTCGTAGCATCAGGGCGACATATTCTACAACGAAACCATTCTGTACCATTCATTTCAACTACTTTGTGCAGCCCGCACGTTATTTACAGGCACACAGCAGTTTTCCGTGGCCCTCGGGCCCCCCAGGGGCCTGACTAGTCTCGTCGGGCTTGTTTGTTCGCAGTTACACCAGACTTAGTGAGACCGAGCTATTTGCTCGGGCCTTCCTAGCCCACTTACAATCCTCCGCTCTTCTGACAGCGGCGTTGATCTGTCGGATCGATGATATTCTTGAACCTTGTCTTCTGACAGCTAATGTCCAGATTCAACGCTTCACTTCTATCTTTAAATAGCGACCATACGCCGTCACCGAACTTGTTTTTTCCACTTGTTTCCTGGCCCCCGTACCTCTTTCTTCGGCGTCGATACCGTTTGGCCCGTCCGCAAAAGAGAGCTTGAGTCGAACTTCTCAAACTATCTCACGAGATATCTATCATGGCCCAAAACTCTTCGCAGGCGGATAGGACGTCCTTGAAGCCGGTTATAGAGGACAAAGCTCTGTCAAAACACCCACTCAGCCCGCCCAAGAAACCAACGTCTTTCAAGTCTTCCGTTTGGGATACTCTATCCTCACAGTTGCCGTCACGCAGCCCAGAATGCGATTATTGGTGGAATCTCACAGGAATGCACCTGGCAAGAATGGTAGAAGGAGCGGGATACCCTATCGAGAAGCAGCACGAAGCTCTATTGTTTCACTATCATTGGATGGTAAGCAGCCCTGTTGAACTGCATCGTGAACTCAGCTCATTACTTTTCAGGTACCGGCGATGGGTCCAGCACCATCTCCTCAAGGCACGCTGGATTGGCCATCCATCCTCAACGTGGATGGAACGCCGATTGAGTACTCATGGCGATGGAACACTCGGACTAACAAACCGGTGATTCGATACGCCATAGAGGCTAAGAATGAATATACGGGAACCGCCGTCGACCCTTTGAATCAGGATGCCTCACGCAAGCTTCTATACGGACTTCAGAAGTCTTTTCCTGGAATTGATCTCACCTGGACTAATCATTTCCTGTCTACCCTCTTCCATCACGATGAGTCCAAGTACGTGGAAGACCGGGATGCGAAAGGCACACAGGGCACGACCATGATGGTGTCCACGGAGCTGAAACCGAGCGATTTCATCTTCAAGACGTACTTCCTCCCTCGAATCCCCGGTGTAAACCCAATTCCGATTGGCACATGGAAAGAAGCAGTTTCGGCAGTGAGTCCGACTGGGGCTAGCCGCGCACTTTACAATTTTCTGGAAGGCCCTCACGGCAAATCTTTGAGCCCTTTGTAAGCTCTTTTCTTTTCGCTGTTGCTTTTGGGCAGTGTTACGAGGCACTCGAATTAATGCTTGCTACAGAATGCTTGCTGTTGATGCTGTAAAGCCGGAAGGCTCGAGGCTCAAGTTCTACTTCACATCGTCTTCCTGCAGCTTCAACTCGATACGAGAGACTATGACACTTGGTGGGCTCATTCCAATTCCAAAGGAGCACATACAGGAACTGCGAAGTTTGGTCTCTGCCGTGGCTGGCGTCGAGCCTGACTTTCCGGACGACTGTGAACTGCCTCTTTCGGTCCAGCCTGACAATGATCCTTTTTCCGATTCGCCTCTTTCACATGCTGGGTGCGTCTATCATTTCGATATTGGCCCCGGCCGTGACTTCCCGGACGTGAAGTTTTACTTCAACACGTTTAGCTATGGTGCGGACGATCTGAGCATAGCACGTGCTGTCACGGACTGGATGGATAAGCGCGGCAGAGGAGAATACAGTCAGGGATATCTATCGATGCTGGAATGTCTTCCATCGCGCCGACGGCTGGGTGAAGGAAAGGGTGTTCACTCATGGCTCAGTTGCTTGTTTGCAGAGGACGGTCAACTGGAAGTCACATCCTACACAAAGCCGGAAATCTAGTCAAGTCATATGAGAAGATGGTTCGTTGCAGGCCGACATTGCGTCGCCTGTATCTCTTTCCAGAAATTGACCTCCGGCCTAAACTGGTTGCTACGCCTTTATGGACTGGAGACTTTTCTTTTCTTTTCCTTTTTAGAAAAAAAAATGGCATTACATCTGATGCCTGATGCTGTTAATCGTGAGGCGATGTGATGTAGTTATGTTTAGTAGCTAGATTGAAATGTCCTGTCTATGCCTTAGCGGTACTGGAAAGGTCTGCGATCCTGACAACCGCGTTGTCAAGGCTCCTTATGCTCGACCAAAAATAATCGCTCAGCAGATTCAGTGACCTTTATAATGCCTCGCTGATGGGCAAACATCATAGCCATATGAAGCTGGGGAAAAGACACAGTACTCTTGATTCCAGGGAGAAGCAATTCAGCAGATAATCCGTGACGAAGTTTGTTTAACGCGCCAGCGTCGGTGCCACCTACACTACTATGTGCTGCGGCCCCCAAAGAGAGACAAAGTTTGAAATTTGAGCAGTCAGAGCGTAAAATTATAGTTCAGAGTGGCACGGACAATAGGGACAACATAGGGAATAGGTGCTGTGCGTCACATCTTAATCCAGGGGGAAAAGCCCCTTACCTGCCATGGGCGAAACATGTGGAACTGAAGGGGCAGTACAATGGGACGATATGTTCTGTACCATATTCTCTCACAGTGTAGCCTGTAAACTTCTTTCGTTTCTTTTCCAAGTTGCATTCTTCTTCAACTTTTCGTGAGAAACAAACTTCACCTCTTCTTGACTTCCCTAAATAGCCACTCCACCATTCGGCAATTTTCACGGCAACAAACCTTGTGCACCTCGAGAAATATGCCGAATTTTCTGGAATTCCGTTTGTTTTTCATGAGTATCCGGGATCAACGCAGCCTAGAGGAAGATTTCTCGCGGCTCGGAACGTTCGGGCTTTAACCCCCACCCTGCTCCGTCACTGCCGGCTGCTTCTTTGGGTATTCAGTATGTCACACATGCATATACCCCTACCCATGTGTCACATCAATTACCTGTTGCCACGCCTTCGACGGAACCCCTCTCTGGTGTTGCGGTGCAGCAATGTGACAACCCACAAGCAAACGACCTCTGCACTCCTTGGGAGGTTGTTTGTCGCAAGCGTATTCTGTTGACACATACTTTGAGGGGATGAGAACGACATCTATCTATGGTGTAGGAGCTTGGAGCAAAACGCAGCCCGACATGGGTTGGAAAGAGGATAAATACAAGCTGGCCTGTTGCTGGCAGCAAGCCAGAATTTCTCGCAGCATTCCCGTTTCCTTTACCCACAGTATAATCTTTATTTTTTTTATTTTTTAGTCTCATAACGCCAACGGCTCAAGAACAGAACCTCTTCGGTAAGCTCGCGAGAAGACTCCTAACACTTGCTTGTGTTTGCGTCGCAAGTTTCTGTTATTCCCCGTAGTTCGTAAACAAAAGAGGCATCAGACTAGCTTACAAGGTAAGCTAACTGAACAACATGCGGGACTATAGCACAGCAGTTTCATGTGTTCAGTAAAGCATACAGTCTCTTCGAGTCTCTCAATGCCACTGGACCCTAAACTTTTCTCACGGCGGTCTGCGTGGGGATTGCCGTCCAACTTCCGAACGGCTGGGGCATGTCTGACTCATTGCTGTCGTTTTGCCCGTGTAAGCACCGACATGGTTGGATATTTGCAAGTTTCTCAAAGTTCGAAGCTCAGTTGAACGTAGACGAGGCTTCCTTCTAGAATGTTCAAAGTTACCATCTAGCCGTCTAGCTTAACCTCAAGTGTTCCGAGATCCCCAAACTGAACTGCCATTCCGTCCGAGGCCCGTCAAACTACAACTACAGGTTGACATGACCGAGTCAGACGCAACTCTAAATTGGGCCCCTTGAACAATAACTCGACGGTAATTTAAACTCGGCCCTCGAATCCGGTTCCACAATATGTAGCATCACCCCTTATTGACGTCGGCATAAACAAATCCGCTGGAATACCCCGCTCGCAACTCGTATTTGACACCGGACGAAGGTGCCCCGGTTGTGAGTGCCATTCGTTCTGGATTGAAGGACTGTAAGTCGGATCGTCAACGAATCCAGTCGAGAAAGTTCTTGGAAGGATTCAAGTCTGGTAAGCTGTCGGCAATGAGCAAGGCCGGTGTCATGCGGCGAATGAAATGTGTAATCCTTCGACCGCTTCGTCTCCGGATTCCTTGGGTGGTCTCCCCTCTTGACTCGAGTCTTGGAGATTTAGATGGCTACACGAAATGCTGACTATAAGTGAGCTGGCTTGCTCCCTCGTTGTCGTTGATCACCTTGCATCCAACACTCAGTCTACTCAGTGCTCTATATTTATTAATTTCGACCACACTGGCTGTGGCTCAGTTCTTTTCGTTCAACTTTAAGCGGCAACGTCAAATTCGCTAAACCACCATCTGGTAGTACTCTCGACTCTTGATCACTCGAAACTATTATCTTCAACGAAACCACCTCGCCACTGCAACAGTCACTCTACCGTCACGATGAAGGTCTTAGCAACTCTTCTCCTCGTCACATTTGTTGGAATCGGCGCGTGTAACCCAATGCCGGCCACTGAGGTCGTGGCTCGACAGGAGACAGACTTCTGCAGGGACATCAGGACGGCATGCGGAAAGTGTCGGGCTGCAGGAGGGGGCTCGTCGGGTTGCCGGAATATCGAGACTGCGTGCCGCGACTGTTCACGCATAGGAAGTGGCTTTGGTGGCGGCTTTGATGGAGGCTTTGGATTTTGATACAGGACCATTGACCGCGCAAGCCTCATGTGAATAATGTATACCAAGTCACATTTATGAGCTTTGAAGTTGCTTATGTGTACTATGAAAACTAAGCCTTCGCCTCTTGAGCCGGGCTTGACATAGGCTCGTCACTCCAGCACAATCGGTGTAGTTCAGTCTTGGAGTTGAAACGCCCTCATCCAGCCACCCCGACGCATTGACTTGATGGTCGTAACACAACCAAACTATCGACCACAAGCCTCAAAAAGACAGAAATCATTCGGGTCTCACCCTGTGCTCACTGGTCAGCAGTACACACGTAAACCTCCTCAACCCATCTTTCGCCGAGGACTTGTCGAATGGAATCCACTCCAATGATGGCACCAAGATTATTGGCAAACTCATCGGCTGCCTCCTTGGAAGCGCATACGAAGACGCTCGCGCCCTCGTCTAGAATCTTGCTTCTCACACGGCAGGCCACGCCGTCGATGAACAATTTGTTTTGTGCTCGCTTACGGGCCGGGTTGCTCGGCGTCAGATGCAACATATCGACAAGTCCCTGTGACCTCGCTTCACGAATGGCCTCGTCGATGATATCGGCGTCGCCCACCTTGAAACCAAGGAAAAGGGACAAGGGATTCCCCACCGACGCCCTCGCCTTCTTCGCCTCCGACGTCTTGCGGGGGCAGTCAGCTGCGATTGCCGACTTTGCCTGCAGAAGGCCCCGAAGCGGAGCAATACCAGAGCCGGTGGTGAAGGCAATGAGAGGCTTGTCGTCGTTGATGAGAAAAGCGCCCGGACCGTGGCGGATCCGGATGTAAAGCCGGTCTCCCCTCCGGGCATGAGAGGCGAACTGATCCGTCACGAGACCCCCCCTGTGAGTCTTGAGCGTAAGCTCCAGCACATTACCCATGTTTCGTGTCGTCCAGTACAGTTGAGAAGAGGCGGTCGAGAAGGTCCTAGAGCGCCTGATAGGGAGAGTCCGCATAAAGTCGAAGAGAGCACTGCCACTGACGCGGGCCAGCCGGTCAGCCAGTACATGAATCGCCTTTTCAATCGGCATCTTGAGAAGCCTACTCTCCTCCTCGTTGGTCAATCTTTGGTCCAGCTTCTTGGCCCATTGGACGGATTTGAATGGTCTCCCTGGGTCCAACAGAGAGAAGAGCTGTCTCGTGCTGACTTGTCCCTCGCCAAACATGGCCAACTCCTCTCCACTCAGCCGAGCCGCAAGGAGCAGCTCGTCGATCTTTGCGTCGTCGAGGGGAACAAAGACATCAACATGACTCATGTGGCTGTACTCGAGTCCGCCGATATCCAAAGCGAGGTGTCGTATATCTCCCTTCTTTGTCATACGAACAGAGATGACATGTGCTGGCGAGAGCTGTGACAGCAGCAAGCCAGTCGAGTCATCAACCTGCTCAGCCAAAACGTTGTCATCGTCGGACGAGAGATCGCCGTACTTGGTCTCCAGCAAAGTCAGCCACGTCTTGAATTGGCGCCATGGAGGGTCCTCCTTGAGCGTGTCGGCCTGAAAGGTCGGCAGTGGACAGGAAAGGCCGGCTTGCTTCAGAGCTGCTTCGAGCTTTATGGCGGCGCCGTTGAAATTGGATCCGTACGACGAGTTACCGTTTCCAAATATACAAAACGACGCGCCGCTAGAGTCAGCCTTGGCCGCCGTATTGCATCTCTGTAGCATCGCCAGCCCGTTGGTCGGTACGTCGCCGCGCCCAGCACAGCTTGCGACAATGAAGACGAGATCCCCGGCCGAGAGAGAGTCAACTTGAAGGTCGTTGAGCGGCGCGGCCGAGGCGATGGGGCGGAGATCAGGATCCTGACCCATGATGAGGTGTAGTCGCTGCTCCAGCTTGACAGCCAGGCGCTGAGCGGTTGTACCGGAGCTACAGTAGAAGATGCGGATAGAGGGCATCCCGACCCGCAGGACAGATTGTCGTTTCCCCGGCAGTTCGGTGATGCCGTTGGCTCGGCATACACCGGACTTTCGACCGTGGGTTCCGTTCATCTTGACCGCGTCGTCAGCCCTGAGCCGCTTCCACACCTTGACCGGACTCTCCTTCAGCCGGCAAATCATAGGCTTAGGCTGATAGTTTGGGGCGCCTCCTCGATGCCAGATAGGAATTATGCTGCCCTGCGGCGGCGCCAGCCAGTAGGGATCGGCCGGGAGCCGGAAGCCATGCTTAGCCAAATGCTGGTCGTCAAAGTTGGCGTACATGGCGCTGGCAGTAAGGCTATCGCTCATACGGACGCCGGCACGCGAGAAAGATGAATGGACTGCCAGGTTAAGCTCGATCTGAGCTCGGGATAGCATGGCGAGCCGCTCAAACTGCGGAAGTTCGTCTAGCTCTTGGCCCGGCTTAAGCAGTTCGAGAGCCGAGACGACGGACGGCAGCACGTTGTACCGAAAGCTGTCAGCAAGGTCTCTCACGCCAATCTCAGCGTCCATGAACCAGCCGATAAAGGGCGTGGCCGTATACTGGACGCCTCCAATATCGAAACCCAGCTGGGATAGGGCCGGCGCCGGCACCCACCGGAGCCCGAGCTTATCAAATGCCAAGGCATGCTGCGGGCTGGGATGCCGTATCTGTACCAGAGGGAAGAGACTCTCGGGTACGGGCGTGATGAACGGTTCGTCTCCTTCGGCCATGGTCACCAGGGGGAGCAAGTCCCAGCGCGTCCGGATTGCCGGAGGCTTCCAGCCCAGAGACATGATGGACTCGGTCAGACTGGCGTTCATAGGATCGCCCATGACGCTGCCGTCCGACTGGCGATAGCCAGCAAAGGCGAGGAATTGTTGGTTCCACACCATCGGGCCGTGGCAGTTTGCCTGCTTGGGTGGGTAAACGAAGACTAAAAACGTAAGAATCTGCTTAGTTCCCAGGTCGGAGAACCGATAGATCGTAAAGGGGCTGCTTGTATCTTACCGCTCGGCTGGATATCACCTCCATTAAAGGCCTCGCACATTCCCTTGACAAGCAACTGGCCCATCTCTCTACTCGTCTTCACATGTCGCAAGTCATTCAGCCTGCAAAGCCCAGCGTTAGCGGTCTTTCGTCTAGGGAAGCTGGCCAAGGTCGCAACGTACTTTAGGTAGCCATACTCGCTCCGCATGATGCACTTTCTCGCGTGCTTCCAGGACAGTCGAAGTCCATGTTCAAGCTCTTGACGAGTTTGGTGCCAGACACCAGGAAGGAGGCGCGTGCCTTTCCCTTCTCCGGCTTCTGGGAGCGTCAATGACGTGCGCCGGATCTCGTCGAGAGCGACAGAGATCCGTTTCGCCAAGTCCTCATCGCTTTCAATGATGCCGTCGCGGCGGACTTGGTGCAGGAAGTCGATTGCTTCAGCCTTGATGGCCTCCAAAGTACGACTGTCGTCTCCCACTCGGATCTCGTCGGTGTGAACCATGCGGCCACTCTGACAGAATGACCGAGTGCATCCCGTAGATGAGAGCAGGGGGTAGTGGCACTGAATTTTCGTGAACTCCTCCTGAGGAGAAGGTCTAGTTACCGTAGACATGGTAGGCGTGCAGCAGGGATTTTGCTGAGCACAACCTCGGGAACAAGTTGATTTAAAGAAGAATGAATCTTGAGCGACTGCGTCTTCTTCGACCGGCATACGTTGGAAGGAAAAGTCGTATGACGTTCTCGTAACTCCAACACTTTCGTCAAGTCAACAGCAGCGTGTCTGGCGGGGCTCAGGTTAGGCAGACAAAGAGAGTCGGACGGGAAAAGAAGGCGTGCTGATGGCTGTACTGCAGGATGATTGCAGCCAAGCTCTTGGATTCACGCGGCCTTGGGGATCTTGGTGGCGTCTGCGTATGGGAAACGGCTGAGTCTTTATTTACTTCACTTGAGCTTCTGCGTCACAGAAGGACAGGACGGAAAGCCACTCCACATGACGGTGCGTAATACATATGCAAAGATGCGTTGGCAAGATTTCGGGTTTGCTGCTCAGCGTGATCCAATAGAAGAGGAAGCTGTGAGGCGCAGGCGTTTTTGAGATGCAGGTTCACAAAGACAACTCTTGGCAATTGCTGAGTTTTATTCGCACTATATAGGTCAAACGTCAATGAACGTATTAGTATAGTAGTACAAGCCATTAATGTGTCTGTAAAGAAACTTGTCTCCTAGAAAGGCATAGACGGCGATGATGCCATGCCACGTTGAGGCCAATATATCGGTGGGAAAGTATATGAAAAGAAGAGCCGTAAAGATTATACTAAAAGGGTGAAAACTGTAAAAAGTGCTTCCAGCCCATTTCGCCTGGACAAATCTATGACTACTTCACAATAGAGACTCGCTCACCTGAACCTTTAAGTAACGATTATTGTAGCGCTTGCCATAACGAATAAGTATCCAAAGACGATAAAATTCGTTTGGAAAAAGCATATTATGACAACTACAGGACGAATACAAAGAGCAACCTGATGTCTTTCTTACACGTGTGTATATTAGCATGATGAAACTTCGGATATAGCCCTCCCCGATTCCTTGCTTTTTTACTGCGAATTGATTCCTCTTTCTTTGCTTAGCTATCACCAACTGAAGATGCTGGTCCCAGACTTGCTCAAACATGTACAAAATGGAAATAGATCAACACATATTCTCTCCTTTTTTTTGTTTTGGTTATGAGCTGTCACAACGCCGTGATATTTCCCAGACCCTTTTACTTGAAGCGTCCAGCCTCGCGAGCGCTGTCATGAAGACACGTAAAGCTGCTCTTGGCGCTGTATCATTGCAGCGAAACTTGCATCACGATTCGGCGTCTGTCGTGCGCCGGGGTTCGGCCTGCCAGCGCCCTGTAGGGGAGACGCCGTAAAGATGTTCAGCTAATGCTTGTCATAATCCACCGTGCTGATGAAGCACGGAACCATAATAAAAAAAAACCATGGAGCATCATCTGTGGTCCGAAACTTTAGTGTGTTGCGTGGCTTCCAAGAACAGCAGGCAAACCCGACAGCATAATTAAGGTGTTTTTTTGAGTTGCTTGAAGTGCATGCCGTGCCACGTAGAGCAAATGGTAGCGACACCGCGTCCGCGTGGTTGTGAAAGATGGTTGTCACGTTGAGATCTTTTGTGTCCCAGACGTCATGCCGTACCACTACCCGAATTTATTCTGGAGACAATGACGGGGCGGAATGGATCCATTGGCTGATTCATTTTAGCTCGGTCTCATGCTTGTTGAGTTCAAGCTTCATTGGCGTGAGGCCAAGACTCAAATAAACAGACTTTCCTGTGTGCAACCCTATGAGTCGGTAGAAGGCTTGTGCCGACAGCAAACAACCGTCTCACCAGGGTGGTCACACATCAGCAAAAGCGTGGCTGAGGTTCAACGGGCTGCAGCATGTACCGTGGAGTACTTTTATCTTTTCCCTCGTCTCTTCGCCCTGCCTTGATGCCGGCTTTTCACAACGGCAATGAGGCGAGTTGGGTCGAAAGTTGGCCAGAATTGGGCTCCCGTCTTTTGCTGATCATGTTAATTTTCAACCGTGTCAAGGCTTGGCGATGATGCATATGCTTCTCGGCTTGGTTCTGTCACAATTGAACGGAAGTACAGTCTTGCCACACCGCGTGACCCTCATCGTGATTTCGTCGAAAACCCAGCGGCATCGTGACGCACACTCATACACAATATGGACTGAGCTGAATAGACGCTTTCTGCAAATCCATCCGATGGGGCAGGTCACGAGACATTAGCCCGCACACAATGGGCCTTTCTGCTGAGGCCTCTATGCTGCATATCCATGCACGTACGTGGCTATCGTATCACGCTGTACGACTGTCTTGGTCGAGGCCCTAGCTTCCCCAAGATTCCTGGTCTATGGAGGCGGCTCACGCTGCTTCATGTCGTCCGAAGGAGAGATGGCGTAGAACGCAGGGAATGGGATATTACTATAGGAAAATTGATTGAGAATTGTGTATTCATACTTAGAGCGAGCCAAGCGGGTGAGTGAGACAGGTTCCAAGCATTTCATGCGTCTGATGTTTGACAAAAGGTGACCACGGCCCGCCTGTTGACGACTGATCACAGCCTAAGATCCCCTCTTGGCGTCGGTCAGTCCGCGCAGGCTTCTGCAGCAGAGGCTCAAATTAGAAAGATCAGGATCGGTTACTTCGCAGTGGCTGTGTTAAAACGAACCGGTCACGCTTCTTAATGACGCAACAGCCACTCACGGCAGTCGGCGGAAACGCCCCGAACCCCGTTTTAGCAGATGGCATCAAAGAATCCTGTGCGTCGTACTGTAGGAACGGCTCATTAAGCCAAGTCTCTTCTGCATCAACAAGCGAAGAGGATCCGGGCGGTGCCCCCTCCCAGGTCAAGGCAGTGCAACATGGCAAACCATCGGAAAGCCAGTGCTTGCAGTTACCGTGAGTAAGCATATTCACTCGCCTCAACCGCGCCGACGAATGAAAGTTGAGCAAGATGATTTATTGCCTGTTGCCGCGTTGAGAATGCAGCGGCTGGTCTCTTGGCGCTCAACATGGCACTTGCTGAGCCTCTTGTATACATGAGCAGTTGTCAGTGTGTCACAAATCACTTCCTATCTCGTTTCTTGCCGTTGCGAGTTGCCAGCATATGTTTGAAAACTACAACACGCGAATGCGAGCCAAGCTTTACACGCTGACAAGCTGCACACCCGCATTCAGTCATGGCCCAGTGTTATTTGCTGCTTACATGCCAAGACGTTGCCTACAAGCCACATGGTCCGATGATACGCGTCGCCAGTCTGCGAGGCAACGTGAGATGAGAGAGCCATGTGCGAAAACATGACGGCAAAACGGCATCACACACTGTCGTAGTATTCCTGAGAGCATCATTACCTTTACAGAACTTGGCGTGAACGCGTAACCATGTATGTGATGCTTAGACTCGGTCAGATCAAGTGCACCGGATGGTCGATTGCATCGGTCGTGGAGTTGTCTTGAGAAACATTGTCAACAACAAACGTTCCCGCGCTGGGGGGTTTCAGGCTCTTTTTCCAACATTCATGTCGCTGCCTAAAGTTTGAATTTTTATCTGACTCGAAGCGTATCATTATTGCATTGAAAAATCGACTTTCTTAGAAGTCAATGGAAGCGGCCTCGATCTGCCCTCGGTATCCGCAGCTTGAACCAGTTTCTGGACGTCCTGAAAGATGAGTGAAAGGTCGATGACAACATTAGCCCCTAAGATCAACTAACAACTGGATTATTCTCTTCAAATTCAGGGGGCTGGAACTTGGCTGTTGACACAGCTTGTCGCTGCTGCTCTGGAGAGCGCATCAGGATTTTTTAATATCCCAACAGCTCCAGCTCAAAAAGATCATTCAGTCTCTATGGGATTCTCCCTCACAAGTAAAGGGTTTGTGAGATTTCAGTGTCGCGGATTGCTTCGGGCACCGGCAGTGCCCTAGCCCCTCTCCTGATCAGCCCCTGTTGGTATTGCCCTTAGCCAACGTCTTGGCCAAGACAACCTCTTCTGTCTTCTGACCACAAGTCTCTGCAATGATAACCAATATCGCCGTTCAACAGGATGCGAGCCGTCCAACAGAAAGGTTTGCTTGCAGTTGAGATTGTGCCTTGTCGTTGGTCGTGAATAGAGTAGCTACCATAACGGAGTACACGAGGTTCAAGAGCAATGAGATTCAGCTTTCAGCTCTCGGGTAAAGTGCAACTATCATAATACGGGGGCATTTGGTCAAAAGGATATCATGGGCGTCTCTCAAAGACGAATATTGGACTTCATCTCCCTCATTTACCCCTATCCTCTTCACTAAAAAAAAAAAACTTGTTTCAGATTCCGTGCCGAAGCTCTGTGCGAGGAAATTAGGTGCCTCCTAGTGGTGGGCAAGGTTTCAGGCGTGGTTCGGGGTCTACGGAGGAGCTTAAGGCTTCGCAGCTCAGACTCCATTCCTCACCATGTTTCTCGACCGTGTCAATGAGTTGACAAGTAGGCCGCTGAAAAGGACGCCCATCCTTCTTCTTTTCATCTTGGTCGCTCTTGTTCCGGACGGGAGCTTCCGCATGTAACTCTGCAGCCTGTGTCAGGCGCTGCGTGATTGGCAGGAGGCTAAGCGCTAGATGGCAACGCGAGGCTGACGTTGGTCGGTCAGACGTCAGACAGTCTCGCAATCTCTTCCTCCTGCAACGAGGAAACAGACAGGCTGGATAGCTGCGGATAGGCGTGTGCCAGAGACGCCATGTCGTCCGAGATCCAGTTCAGATTCTCGCGCCAGTCGTCGTGGGAGACCTTCTCGGCGGCGGCCCATCGAGAACTTGCTCCGCAGTTCGCCACACAGCTTCAGCGATTAGCCTACAATGACAAGTATGTCATTCTATACGACTTCTCTCTTGTCGGTAAGCGCTCGTTCTGCTGAGAAAGCTCGGGAAGCGTCCGTTGATGCCGAGGCCGACATCATGCAGGCCTTGATACTGCCGTGGAAGACTATGTCGCGCTCATCAACCGTATCGAGAGCATCGGCCTTCATATCGAGGTCAGAGCCGGGCATGACCAATCTCTCCTACTTTTCGTCAAGGCTCCGCACGAGATCCTAGGCAATGCCATCTTCAAATCCAGGTGAGTCAAGTCAGTTGCCGTCTCCAAGCTACACACACATGAAGCTCATGCGCTCAACCCCGCAGGGTGAGAGATTGGCTCTTCGGCATTGTCTCCGCCCATCCAGGGGGCGGCGGCGAGACGGTAGTCAACGGCAAGTATGAGGCCGAGGATCTGCTGTCTATGCATCATCTGTTGAGCTGGCCAAAGGAAATGGGTGGCGCTGCCATCACGCCTGGATACGGGCATTTCCAGAACGTCCGCTCCATGTTTCCCTTGCATAATCCTCGTACCAGCCAGTCCTTACTGCGACATCTAGGTAAGAAGCTGGTTCTCAGAGACGACGACTTTGACAAGATCCGGGACCTTCTCGGCTCAAAGGCCGCCTTTTACTTTGCCTTTACCCAGACATACATTCTGTTTCTCATCTTCCCAGCACTCACCGGACTTCTGGCCCGCGCCTTTCTGCCCTCGTACTCGCAGCTATACACCGTCGTCACTGGGCTCTGGTGTATCGTCTTCGTCGAGTACTGGAAGCTGAAGCAGCTGGATCTGAGCATGCGATGGCAGGTCAAGGGCGTGGGCCGCCTCACCACCGATCGGCCTCAGTTCTTCTACGATAGCGTCATCGTCGATGACGCCGGCCGGACGCGGCATTGCTATCCGAGGTGGAAGCAAATAGCCCGTTGGCTTGCTCAAGTCCCCGTTGTTCTTGTTGCCGCGTTGAGCCTGGGGGCCCTGATCGCCATCGTCTTCGCCATAGAGGTGCTCATCTCGGAGGCATACGATGGTCCATACAAAGGCTACCTGGTTGGTATTCTTTCCGACCGCCTTCCTGTGCAAAGAGGAGCTGAATCTTGGCAGGAATATCTTCCCACTGCCCTCCTCGCCATTGGCTTACCGTATATCAGCAATTTTCTCGAGGGCGCCGCCGAGGCCCTGACCGACTTCGAAAATCATCGAACTGCAGACTCCTATGAGCGGTCTCAGGCGCAAAAGGTCTTTGTATTCAGCTTTACCACGCACTATCTTCCCATTATTCTCACCGCCTTCGTCTATGTCCCGTTTGGAAACCACTTCGTTCCCCATCTCGAGGGGCTCCTTCGCTATATACTCGGCGACGTCGCCAAGTTCACCGACATGCCATTCCAGGCCAACCGGAACCGTCTACAGCGTGAAGTCATTGCACTGACTGTGACGGGCCAGATATCACACTTTGGCGAGGAGTTCTTATTCCCTCTCATCAAGCAAAGCCTACGCTCCTGGTACCGCAACTGGCGCACCTCGCACTCGGATTCGGCCATGTTGAAGCACATCACCCCGGAGGATCATCCAGATGAACAGGCGTTCTTGGTCGCCGCCCGCAGCCAGGCCTCTCTCCCGCCGTATGACGTCCAGTCCGACATCTCACAGATGACGCTCCAGTTTGGCCATCTGGCGCTCTTCAGCCCCGTCTGGCCGCTTATGCCCATCGGCTTCTTGATCAATAACTGGATCGAGCTGCGCTCCGACTTTCTCAAAATCTGCATAGAACACCAACGCCCCCCGCCGCTGCGGGCGGACGGTATCGGCCCCTGGGTGCAGAACCTGGGCTTTCTGGCCTGGTTGGGAAGCATCTCGACCGCTGCCATAGCCCATCTCTTCGGGCCCAGCTTCATGGGTTTCGAAGGGTCCATGTCTGGCGGTTGGTGGACTTTACCTCTGACAATCGTCGTCAGCGAGCACATCTTCCTGGCCGTTAGAGCCATGGTTCAGTCAATCCTGCACAAGATGGGATCGGAACAGATTCGCAAGGAAAGGGACTCGGACTACGTCAGACGAAAGAAGTACCTGGAGCAATTAGAGGCCAACAAGAGCGAGATGCTCGGCCTCGGAGTAGAGCAGAGGGAGCGCCGCAAGTCTATCTTGATGACCGCCGGTAACAACTTCTGGACGAGACAGGTTGACGACGACAGGAGTCAAGCCGTCGGCATTCGGCTGATTCAGACACTCAAGGAGTCGAAAGGTAGAAGGAACGCGAACCGTAAAGGGGTGAAGTCAGACTGAACTCGGTCAAGTTGATGACATTGACCGTTGGCCGTCCTACCAGCCCTACGACCATATAGAGATCAATCCGTACATAGAAGATAAAGGCAAGCTTGCTTCGAAAGCTGTTTCATATGATTTTAACACACTTTGCTGCTTTGCTGCCATTATCAGACAGCTCCAATTGCCACCGTCTTCGGATGATAACAAATATATACTCTCCGAATCATTAATCTCCAGCCGGATCTTGTTATCAATCCTGATGCTTGAATGGGTTCTATATTTCCTGCTGTTAGCCTTGAACTGATATTCTTCGTCACACGTATTATACCTTTGTTCGACACCAGAGTCTCCTGTATCCTCTGCGGCACGGGTTTCTGGAATTGAACTTTTCGCAACAATCCTTTCCACTGTAATAGGGTGAGAAATGATCGTCGCAGACTTCCCTACTGTGAAGACGGTGATCGGCAATGAGAGTCCACTCATGCTCGACGACCCCGGACAATTCTTCGGCAATGCCACAGACTGGTGGCTGTCCGTCCCATCGACAATCTTCAACAACGAGATCTGACCAGTTCAGCATCCCAGTATTGTACTGCTTCCACTCCAATGTATCCGCTTCCGCGGCAAGGAATTCGCCAGGTGAATGATACCAGCCTCTTCTCTTACAATAGGTTGATCCACACTTTGGCCTTCTTGTCCTCTTTTGAAGATGTTGAGGTTCGTTCGGCCTTGCTGCAGAGCTTGAATTGTGTGCTTCAGCTGGGATTTCTGCCTCCCACGGCAAGTCGTCAGGGCAGCCTTGGGTCGCATCATAGCTGGAAACGTGCGCTTGGTCTGGACTTGCTTTCCCTCGTGTTAGGTCTTCAGCTTCACCCAGGCTCGCTTCAGAGCCTGCATCCTTCGCTTGCGCCGGACTCCAGGCTTTCTGCCCTGCGTCTAGCGCTTCGTTGTCTTTAGGATTCATCCTCGAGTTTGACTGGTTTGCATGTATTAGGCTTGCAGCCTCCGTTGCTGGGTCACCAGGGTCGCCTGAGCTGTCTGTCTCTCCTGCTGGTTCATTACTGTAGACTGGACCCGTGGCAGTGCTTGAAGTTTCTGCTTGACCTAGATCCAATTCTTTTCGATTGTCGTCTGGCTCCTCGGCATTTCTTACCCTTGCTGTAGACATTGTATTGTGTGCGCGTGTTAGGTTTCCTGCCTTACCTACCAGGTCAAAACGGCTCCGCGGGCTGGCTGCCGCCAAACCGGAATTTATTTGAGGTTCAATCAACACTTTCCGTTCTTTCTTGAGCTTGTCAGTCCCTTCTGGGCTCGCGGCAGGGTTCAAATTTTCGACGTCGTCCGGATTTGCTGCGACCCCTCTTGAGCTCGTCGGGTGTCTTGATCTCGCCGCAAAGGTTGAATTTTGGGTGAGTGCTGAGCTTTTTGCTCTCGTGTTACGGTCTTCCTGAAAATTCTCAAAGTTAGAGTCTTGCCGGGGGGGTTGTTCTGCTGCTTCTGGGATCTGAGGATCGCCTTGGCTGGCTAAGGATCTGGAGTCTCCCGCGGGTTCTAAGGCTGCTTCTTTCAAGTCCTTACTTTCCCCTGAGCTCCCTTCGGAGGTTGACATCTGTGCATGATCCGAACTTGATGCTCCTGGGTCACGGTCGGCCGGGCCTGTCGCAGAGTGTGGTTCTTCCGCGGGAGCTTGGCTTGCTGCTGTTAGGTTCTTCGGAACGTAGGAGCTTGCTGTAGAGCTTGATTTTTCTTTGCGTCCTGGCCTTGAGGTTTCCCGGTCGTCGTAGTCAGCCGGGCTCGCCACGAAGCTCAAGCCTTTGGTTTCTTCTCCGCCTTCTCCTTCGCTCTCCTCTTCGTCACCTCCTTCTTCTGAGTCGGAGTTTTCAGCATCTGTTGACCTCGCAGCACGGCTGGTATATCCCTCGTCGGCCTGCAAACTGCTCAAATCTGCTGGATCATCTGAATAGACTGCGTCTGCCGGGGCTCCTGGCATCGCTGGCATTGATGAAGAGTCTGGCACCCCTATGCCTGGCAATTCCATCCCTGGCATCCCCGTCCCCGACGTTCCCATCCCCGGCGTTCCCATCCCCGACATTCCCATCCCCGACATTCCCATCCCCGACATTCCCATCCCCGGGACGGCTGCTGCATTACCCGAGGCTTTCGTCATGGCTGTACCTAGGACGTAGCCCAAGCCTCCGGAAATAGCATTACCTACTCCAACTCCCGCGTTCCCTCCAATTCCTTGAGCTGCATTAGAGCCTATACTTTTCCAAAAGCCTGGCTCTCGGCTCATCATTGGAGGTTGACCTGGGGTTTGCAGTTCTGCCGGGCTGATGCGGCTTACTTTTTCTGCATATTGGTCTGCTGGACCCGCTAGACCTGCGTGGCCTTGGCTTGCTGGGTTTCCATTCGAGCCGGTTCGGCTCAGGCTTGCTGAGTATCCATTCGGATTGTCGTGGCCTAGGCTCTCTGAGTGGAGATTCGGTCCTGGCTGGCCTTGCTGACCAAAGGCCGCCGGGATGCCTCCTATGGCTGCCGGAATGCTCGCCATTTGACCTGCTTGAGCCATGCTTGATCTGAAGCCGCTTGAATCTGCTCCACTTGCACTTGCTGTATTACCAGTCAAACCTGCTTGGCCCGCGCTTGCTGGAAAATTGTTTAGGCCTGCTTGCCCTGGGCTTTCTGGATGTTCCGGACGTGCTAGATAACCGTTTCGCCCTGGAGTTTGATCATGTAGGCCTCCTGGTTGACCTTGTAGGCCTGTTGGACCCCGGCTTACTGGATAACGGTATAAACCTGCCTCTCCCGAGGCTGCTGGATGGCTGTTCAGGCCGGCTAATTGACCGTTTAAGCCTGCTTGCCCACGGCTTGCTGGATGACCTAGGCTTTCCGGTTGACCGTAAAGGCCTGCTTGACCTGGTTTTGCTGAATAGCGACCAGATTGACTTGAGCTGGCCAGGAGGCCTTGGCTCGTTTCGAGGTTGCCTAGTGGATGTCCTGGGTTAGTTCCAAATGCTGGTCCGAGTGATTGGGCCGGCCGGGCTGCGGGGAATTGCATCTGGTGCGAGTTGGTCACGAAACCTATACCGCGTGGCTGGCGTGGGCTATTTGGTGCCATTGGTGGGGCGCCCGCGACATAGGGGTCGGCTTCCCATCCTATGCGGCTGGGTTGGTCATGGCTCTCTAAGTGTGCAGGATTGTCTGCGTATGTCGAGTCAAAGCTCGGCTTGTTTGGGCGGCGGCCCATATCGGGAGAGATATCAGGGATCTTCCCCGAAGGGTCGAGATCGCCTGGGGATCGTCCTTCATTTGACGGACGACTTTGGTAGTTTGCTCTGTTTGGCATACGGCCATGGTAGCTTCCATGGCTCGGCTGGAAGCTATGATAATTTACCCGATGTGCCCTATAGCCTCGAGAGCTTCCACGGAAGCCGGAGAATCGCGGCCGGGTGAATCCAAGTGATGCTGGCTTCGCTCTACCGAAAAGGCGACCTATGGCTCCCCAGAAGCCTAGTGTGCCTGGAAGGAGTGCCAGAATAACGAGGCTCCTTATGTGCATCTTCTTAACCTCGAGTCTCGCTTTGGGTGATGCAGCTGTCGGTTCCAGAGCAAGAAAAAAAATGAAGCAGGATTTGGATTCCCATAGGGGTAGAAGAAAAACAGAGTCTTATTCACTTAAACTTAATTAGGCATCGAGGAAGACTGCAATGGGCGCACGATTTTATCATGTAACGCTAAAATGGGCATCAGGGGCCGAACTGTGAGGGTGGCCTTTTTATCAAGATGTACAAATTACGGACCCTCAGGAGTGCAAATTAGCTATCAGCCTGCATGCCACTAGGAATAGCTTTTCTCGGTACGTTTAAGGATCTTTTAGTCTAGTCGGTGTGCAGTATACTATATGTGCGATATCACGTCACTGCTAGAATTAAAATTGCGTTCACGGTAGCTCGAGGTCAAGGTAGATTGCAGCACGGCAGATGCGCTCAAATGTGCGGCTGATTCAATACGCCTTCCCGACGTAGTATCATGCCCGCTATCGTCTTTTCATTGCTCATAAACAGATTTCATTCGATGTTCTTGGCCAACGCCTCATTCGACGCCCCAGTGATTCCATCGTATGTAAAGGGAAAGGGGGCTCAGTGGGCCTGCAGGCAGTGGACTTTGAGATCTATGCACGATTTTCGATACTCTGAGTTACGTTGATTATCCATTTTTTGGCAATAGCCGTAGACAGCTCGCTCGTCCCCGACGCGAGGGATGAGGTGCCTACGGGTAGTATCAATGTTCCACGGCCGACTGAGGGTAAGGCCTCAACCCCTTTTCTTATCTGCTACGACGACGACTCAGCTTTGAGTGCCGTCGGAGAGAGTATCCACGGAAGTTTCATCGGAACACTTGGCAGGCCGCTTCACTACCACTTACACCGTATATTTTCGGCTCAAAACCTCGGCAAGGTTAGAGAAGGTAATCAAATGCAGCAAAAAGAGATGGTATGACGGTATTTGGACGACGATGTCATGAGTGAGTGAGGTCGCTTATAGGACACGTGACGTGCTGATGTAACGCGTCGAAATAGCCGCTCCGACGGCCGGTGCGGGGGAGGAAAAAGCCGAGAAGCCGTCGGACGTCGACCATGTCGAGCCGCAGCCTCTTGCGAGGAGGATGCAGGCCTTGTCCTCGTCCCTCCTGCTGGGCTTCTGATAGCCCTCGATCATCTTTTCGGGCTTTCAAAGACCCCCATCTAATCTCCACGTGCAGGCGCAGCTTCGCGTCCTCTTTCACCATGGCGCATCGCGATCCGACGACGGTGTCCAACTACGAGGCCTGGCGCACGCGCCACACCACGGTTGAATTCGCCCTCGACTTTGACGCCAAGCGCCTCAGAGGCTCCGTAATACTGCAGCTGCAGAGCCAGACGGACCGTGTCAGTGATGAGGTCGTTCTCGACACCCGCTTCATCAGCGTCTCGTCGGTCCGCGTCAACGCAGTCCAGGCGGCATGGGAGCTGAAGCCCCATTCCGATCCCCTCGGCGCCCCTTTGCACATCTCTATACCGGAAGGAGCATCCAAGGGCGACTCGGTCGATGTCACAATCGATTTAGAGACGACAGACCGCTGCACCGCCCTGCAATGGCTGACGCCCGCTCAGACGTCTGGCAAGAAGTATCCCTACGTGTTTTCGCAGTGCCAGGCCATCAATGCGAGATCCATCTTCCCCTGCCAGGACACGCCCGACGTCAAGTCCACCTACACCTATAAGCTGACGTCGATCCTCCCCGTCGTCGCCAGCGGCGTCGCCGTCGGTCCTCATACCGCCTCTCCTGGTGTCGAGACGCTCTACCAGTTCGAGCAGAAAGTTCCCATCCCGTCCTATCTGTTTGCCCTTGCCTCGGGTGACATCGTCACGGCATCCATTGGCCCCCGCAGTCTCGTCGCTACCGGTCCCAATGAACTCGCCGACTGCAAGTGGGAGCTCGAGGAAGACATGGAGAAGTTCATGGACGTTGCCGAAAAACTAGTCTTTCCTTACCGATGGGGCGAGTACAACGTCTTGGTGTTGCCCCCTAGCTTTCCCTACGGCGGTAGGTGCACCGACACGGTCAGGCTCTGGGGCTGCCGTCTGATCAGAGCTTCTAGGCATGGAAAATCCCATCTATACATACGCTACGCCGACCATCATCAGCGGTGACCGCCAGAATGTCGACGTCATCGCTCACGAACTCAGTCACAGCTGGAGCGGCAACCTCGTGACCAATTCCAGCTGGGAGCATTTGTGAGCAGCCCGCTGCCTCTGAACAGTTGCATTCTAGAGCTCACGACCCGCAGCTGGCTCAATGAAGGATGGACCGTTTATCTAGAGCGTCGGATTCTGGGCGAGATGCACGGCAAAGCTCAATTTGACTTTTCGGCAATCATTGGTTGGAAGGGACTCGAGGACGCCATCGACTTGTTTGGCCAAGATCACGAATACACCAAGCTGGTCATCAGCCACGACAATGTTGACCCGGAGGATGTCTACAGCCAGGTCGCCTACGAAAAGGGCTTCCATTTCCTCTACGAACTGGACCGGCTCGTTGGCCGCGAGAACTTTGACAAGTTTATCCCTCACTACTTCACCAAGTGGTCGGAAAAGTCGCTAGACTCATTTGAGTTCCGCGATACTTTTGTGCAGTTCTTCAAGGATGTCGCCGACGACGAGGTGATGAAGAAGGTGGACGCCATTGACTGGGATGCCAAATTCTTCACCCCGGGGTTGCCCCCGAAGCCGGACTTTGACACGTCCATGGTGACGGCATGCTATGACTTGGCCGAGAAATGGGGCGATGACGTGGGTTGCTCGTCGAGAACGGCAAATCTTGATGAGGTTTCCTGACAATTGGATGACAGTCATTCGAGCCGAGCGCGAAAGACGTCGAATCTTTGACGGCCAACCAGAAGCTTGTCTTCCTCGACAGGGTGCAGCAAGCGGCGGCCCTGAGCCAGGAGCGAGCGCAGCTGCTGGGCAAAGTTTACGACTTCATCACGACCAAGAACGCCGAGCTCAAGACAGCTTATTACCTGGTGGCGCTCAAAGCGCGCGATCCCACGTGCGTGTACGGGGTAGCTGAGCTGCTCGGGGCAGTCGGGCGAATGAAGTTTGTGCGGCCGCTCTTCCGGGAGCTTAACAAGTTTAAGAGGCAGTTTGCGCTGGATACCTTTACCAGGAACAGGGATTTCTACCATCCCATCTGCAGGGGCTTGGTGGAAAAGGACTTGGGCATCCACGAGTAGGTCTCGGATGCCTGCTTGGGGGGTAGCGGGCCGATTATATGGACAGGTTCATCGCTTCTGTATAGCTGAAGGAGGCAATGGCAGGGAGAATTTGTCAGTGAAGGTGGCATAGCTCTGTACCTAAATAAATTGCAGACTTACTTGTCCATAAGGGTGCATGCCTTTGTTCAACATGAAGTGGAGGAGAATGGCAGGCGGGTGGTGATGAAGCCGCAGCGCGAAATGTGTAGGGTAGGCGTCGCCCACGCGAAAGGTCGTGTTTCTCCATATCTCCTTTAATGTCATAAACAAGTAAGCAACACCAAACTATACCCACCCAAAGAGCCCGTCTCCAACTCCCGTCTGTCATTCTCGGCTTCAACAAGCCTCTCGCTATTCCTTTCCCTTTTACCTCTTTCCTTCGCTCTCTGCCTGATGCCTCCCTTCTCGACACAAAGGCGACTCTGCAGGCAGCGACACCGAGATTCCTCCCTCTGCGAGGTGAGGGTACGACGCTGAGCGCTGGCAGGCCAAGAAGACGCATTCAAAGGGCCGAACAAAAAGAAAAAAGAGAAGAAGAGGACTGTCGGTGAGCTGTGGGCGACAATTCATGCCATACGTGCACGATGTCGCGCGGCCCGGTCCCGTCACGACTCTGCCTTTTGTCGTCGTTGCCCGAGCGGCGTTTGGGCGAAAAGGTGCGCTTCCTAGGATGGTACGTGCCGACGATGGCCACCCCCTCCCCAATTCTTGGGTGACGGAACTGACGGGATGGATGGCATGATGCAGTGTTACCTCCTACTCCATGGCCTCGGCGTCGCTCTTCCTTGGTCATCTGTGGCCACGAGACTCGGGCGTGCTTGTGGCCGTCGACGTCAAGCTCGTGCTGCAGGCTTTGGGGGAGGAGCTGACGCGTGTGGGCGAGTGGGTCAACGTCATTGGATACGTCGTGGCTGGGGAAAGGGGGGGAGGCGCGTCGGTCCGCGTGCAGGCTTTGATGGTCTGGCCTACGGGGCCGTTGGACATTCAGCGCTATGAGACGAGTTTTGAGGCGCCAGCTGGGTCTAGACGAGGGTCCGGCCACTAATGATTTCCCGATGATACGCTCCGACGATGTCGACAATGCTTCCCTGGGGAGAATGGGTGGCGCCAGCAACATCACCAGAGAGGGGGCTTCAACTTGTCCCATGTCTGTGGAAAATGCCTAGACCGTCTCGTCACCCCAGCAAAAGCCATCGCTGCACACCTGCTGCAGATGAGATGGGTGACCGTCCAATCATGCGGACACGCTGCCACTTGGCAACGCTCGCAGGACCGCGGACCTGCGCAGCCTCCTAACGTGAGTACGTTAATATGCCATGTGGGCTGCGGCCAAGACGGCGCTCCCCTTGGACAGCCAGCAAAAGCGGATATTCCCCTGTGCCTGATTCGTCACAATTTGTCGACACACACACACACATACTTGAAGGGCCCCCGACGCCGACAGATTTCGTGACAGGGTCAACTGACACAATGTTCACTTCGGGGAGGGAGGGGGCAGGACCCTCGATACCAGTGGCCTTTCGGTCGACTGTTTCTCGCCTCGGGCCCAGGAGTCGGTAGGGGTTCGAAGACGAAATGCTATACCGATCCCGACGGCTTCGGCGCCCGTGGACGGTCGCTGAGCTGCCGACGGCTGCTCCCCCTGGCTACGGCGTCGCCGCCCCCCCGCGAAATGACAATGGGCTGGTGCAGTGGCCGTTTAAGCGTCTTCGACGGGTTCTCCTGTATCTTGGCCGCCGCCTGTCTATCCCACAGCTGCTTCGACTTTCGGCAAATGTCATCGATCTGCTCCTGAGGCACAAATGGGAAAGCTGATGTCAACCGCGAAACTGGACGAAGCGTTACCGGAGCTTACATCGGTCAGACAAGCGCCCGGCGTCGAGATCAGAAAGCCGTCCTCTCCCTGCGCGAGACTGGGCATCAGCAAGGCTCTCTCGGCCCGTGGTCTCAGGGGTTTTGGCTACTTGAAGGGTGTACGGCCGGACAGTTGCTTGGGGGCCCAAATGATATTGGAGCTCCTGGGTGATGACCTTTTTGTGAATGTCAAGGTAAGGAATCCAGTAGCGGTTCATAGAGGACGACATGGCGACAAGCTCTCGGGCGAGCGCAGGCAGAGGAGGACGTCTTGGAGCAGGCAGAGGGCGAGTATTAAAGGAGAAGGGGAAGAATTCGAGACGGGGAAGCACGGCTGCAGTCCAATGCGGCTTAATTGACCGCCCCGAAAGACGAGGCAGGCCGGACAGTGCCGTATATGGCGAGTTGCAGCGCCAGCATGCTGCATGAGCCTGTAGCGGAGGCCGTGATGCGACGGGCGGCCAAAGTGAGGCGGGCGAGGGAATGTGCAGGTGGCCACGCCAGAAGTAGGCAGGGTGGGCAGCGAGCGAGTGGTGCGTCTCTGGCGTCGGTCTCGGTAGGATTCGCCGTTTCGTTCTCCAAGGTTCTTTGGCATGGCGGCCGATATGGGAAACGCGTTGGGCTCCAAGGCCCAACGGCACTATACCCTGTTCGTGCAGCTCTTCTCCCATACCTACATACCTGAACCCCACCCTCTTTTATTTTTCCTTTTATTTTTTTTTGCCGCGACTGGCTGGAGAGACGTATCGCGTTGCACGCCAAGCCGTGCGTGACGTTTGGCGCTTGACGAGGGACGGGATGAAAGACGCGTCGTGATAGTATAAGGCAGTCAAACAAGGCTGCCGAGGTCGAAACGGAGAAGGGCAACCCTGTGATAGAAGTCCCTGGACGATAAGGGATCCATTAATCGATAGGTTCAATGACTGGTGCCGAGTCGGTAGCGGACGCTACGTAAGCCTTGCGGGGTTCCATGTTTGGGTGTGACGAGGCAGTCATGGCGTGCCGGATAATAGTCGGAACACCAGAATGGCTTCTCGACGCCCTGACAGGCTACAGGCATTGCCCTGGCGCTCATCATTCGCCCTGACAGGCATCGCCCGGTCGAATCGAATCAGAGCGAAGCGCGACGGATTTGTCTAGGAGTATTTGTTGACACAAGCACGCAAAACAGGCCGTTACTAGATCTGGATTCGGGGGAAACGCGCTGAATTCCAGCGCCCTCGAGGAGTTGGAAAGACCGAGCGAGCTGAGCTGTCTTGTTCGTCCATCGCGAAGGAAACAACGACGACGACGACGACGGCGACGAAGACGAAAGACGAAAGACGAAGACGACGATTGACTTCTCCCGTGACGGCCAGCTTACGCGGGTCAATCCCCACCCCAGCTCGTGGCGGCGTCGTCATCCTCTTCATCATCTTTCGGTTGGCCGATGCACACGACGACCCTTGATGCGACTCCATCCCAAACTCTTCCTCACTCTCCTCCCTGCGCCACCGTGACGTCGATTCGCGGCACCGCCGGCCCCGGCGCATCGCTCTCGCCTTCGTCGTCTTGAGGGGACCGGCTCGGGTCCCCGTAGCAGCAGCACGCAGCCATGCCGCCGGCCGGTGGCGGCAACATCAAGGTGGTGGTGCGGGTGCGGCCCTTCAATGGCAGAGGCATGGCTCGCTCCCTTCACTCTCCATACTCGTCGACTCTCGCTGACATCTGTCCAGAAATCGATCGCGGTTCAAGATGTATCGTCTCCATGAAGGACAATCAGACGGTCCTCACCCCTCCCGACAGCCCCGCGGGCAGAGGGGCCAAGGAGACGGCGGCCAAGACGTTTGCCTTTGACCGCTCGTACTGGTCCTTCAGCAAGAACGACCCCAGCTATGCCGGCCAATCCAACCTGTTCGATGACCTCGGCAAGCCTCTGCTCGACAACGCCTTTCAAGGCTACAACAACTGCATCTTTGCCTACGGCCAGACCGGCTCCGGCAAGTCGTATTCGATGATGGGCTACGGCAAGGAGGTCGGCATCATCCCAAACATCTGCCAGGAAATGTTTCGCCGAATACAGGCCATACAGGACCACGACCTGTCTACCAAGTGCACTGTCGAGGTGTCATACCTTGAAATCTACAACGAGCGCGTGCGCGACCTGCTCAACCCCTCTACCAAGGGCAACCTCAAGGTCCGCGAGCACCCCTCGACGGGGCCTTACGTCGAGGACCTCGCCAAGCTCGTCGTCGGCAGCTTCCAGGAGATTGAACACCTCATGGACGAGGGCAACAAGGCGCGGACGGTGGCGGCCACCAACATGAACGAAACATCGAGTCGCAGCCATGCCGTCTTCACCCTAATGCTCACGCAGAAGAAACACGATGCCGAGACCAACATGGACATGGAAAAGGTGGCCAAGATCAGCCTCGTCGACTTGGCCGGCTCCGAGCGGGCGACGTCGACGGGCGCGACGGGCGCGCGCCTCAAGGAGGGCGCCGAGATCAACCGGTCGCTGTCGACGCTCGGCCGCGTCATCGCCGCGCTGGCGGACCTGTCGACGGGCAAGAAGAAGAAGAGCACGAGTCAGGTGCCGTACCGTGACAGCGTCCTGACCTGGCTTCTCAAGGACTCGCTCGGCGGCAACAGCATGACGGCCATGATCGCGGCCATTAGCCCGGCCGACATCAACTACGACGAAACGCTCAGCACGCTGCGCTATGCCGACTCGGCCAAGCGGATCAAGAACCACGCCGTCATCAACGAGGACGCCAACGCGCGCATGATCCGCGAGCTCAAGGAGGAGCTGGCCCTACTCCGGAGCAAGCTCGGCGGCAGCGGCCCGGCGATGAGCCCCGTTTCAGGCGAGGCCTACGACGACGGTACGCCGCTGGAGAAGCAGATGGTGACAATAACGGGTGCCGACGGGGCCGTCAAGAAGGTGTCCAAGGCCGACATCGCCGAGCAGCTGAGCCAGAGCGAGAAGCTGCTGACGGACCTGAACCAGACGTGGGAGCAGAAGCTGCAGAAGACGGAGGAGATACACAAGGAGCGTGAGGCGGCGCTCGAGGAGCTGGGCATCAGCATCGAAAAGGGCTTCGTCGGCCTTCACACACCGAAGAAGATGCCGCATTTGGTCAACCTGTCGGACGATCCGCTGTTGGCCGAATGCCTCGTGTACAACCTCAAGCCGGGGACGACGACGGTGGGCAACGGTCAGGCCAATGCCGACCACCACCACCAGGCCTATATCCGGCTCAACGGGTCGCGTATCCTTCACGATCACTGCGCGTTTGAAAACGCGGCCGACGGGACGGTGACGGTGATTCCGCGTGAGAACGCGCCCGTCATGGTCAACGGGAAGCGCATCGAAGAGCCCATCCAGCTGCATTCGGGCTATCGCGTCATCCTCGGCGACTTTCACATCTTTCGCTTCAACCACCCGATGGAGGCGAGGGCCGAGCGAGCCGAGGTGGTGGGCCAGAGCCTGCTGCGACAGTCGCTGACGGCCAGCCAGATCCAGGCGCTGGAGCGGTCCTCGCCGTGCCACAGCCCACGCCTGGGCCACGACCGGTCCTTTAGCAAGTCGTCGGACCCGACCAGCGACTACCGGCCAGACTCGCCGGCGCCGTATAGCCGCGGCGGCCGGGACTCGGACTGGTCGCTGGCCCGGCGGGAGGCGGCCGGAGCCATCCTGGGAACGGACCAGAACCTGGCCAGCCTGACGGACGAAGAGCTCAACGCACTCTTCGAGGACGTGCAGCGGGCGCGGGCTGAGCGGGTCAATGTGCGCGAGGACGGCGAAGACACGGAGTCGGTGACGTCGTATCAGCTGCGCGACAAGTACATGTCGACGGGGACGATAGACAACTTTTCGCTGGACACGGCGCTGACGATGCCGTCGACGCCCAAGCAGGGCGAGGCCGACGAGACTCAGGACAAGCAGCCCCCCCAGGAGCAGGCCGGCGCCGACCAAGCAGTAGAGGAGATGCGACGGGAAAAGGCGCGGATAGAGGCGGCGCTGGAAGCCATGCAGAAGCAGCTCGACATGCAGCGCGAGCAGTACGAGGAGAAGATGGACAAGCTCGACCCCCTGAAGCGGCCGCGGCCCAACCGCCGGATGACGGAGGCCGAGATGGCGCTGGCGAGGGCGGCTGTCCGGGCGTGGCGGGGCCGACGCTTTGTCAAGATGGCCGAGTCGGTGCTTCAGGAGGCGGCGATGCTCAAGGAGGCGCAGATTATGAGCAACGAGCTCAACGAGAGCGTCGTCTTCCAGTTCACCGTCGTCGACGTCGGACACGCGCTGTGCTCGTCATACGATATGGTGCTCAACGGACTGACGGGCGAGGGCGAAGACGCGGCGCTCGAGGAAGCGGCCAAGCCTTGCATCGGCATCCGCGTCATGGACTACCGGAACAGCGTGGTTCGTCTCTGGAGCGTCGACAAGCTTCAAGACCGACTGCGACAGATGCGGCAGATGCACCAGTATCTGGACCAGCCCGAGTACGCGCAGCATCTGAGCCTGGACAACGCCTTTGCCGAGACGGTGATGCCTTGTTATACGCTCATCGGTGAGGTCGACGTACCGCTGATGGCCGTGTTCGAGAGCCGGGTTCACGACCTAGGGCTAGACGTGCTATCGCCTTACACGTCACACGCTGTGGGCATCGTCCGCTTGTCGCTGGAGCCGTCACACGCTCGGGCGCCATCGAGCCGACTCAAGTTCAACGTGGTGATGCGAGAGCTGGTGGGCTTTGCCGAACGAGAGGGCACCGATGTTCACGCGCAGCTGTTCATCCCGGGCGTGCCGGAAGAGGAGGGCATCACGACGACGCAGATGATCCGCGACTTTGACGAGGGGCCGATACGCTTCGAGAGCGTGCATAACATGAGCGTACCGCTCTCGGCGCCGCGCGACGTTACGCTGAGGGTCGCTCTGTTTGCGCGCGTGTCGCCGATGCATCTGGACAAGCTGGTGAGCTGGGATGATATGAGGGATGGTAGCAAGGCCTTGTCGTCCTCTTCGTCCCCTTCTGCACCGTCTCGTCTCAGCGAGTCGCAGTTCCTGACTCAGGAGAAGCACGACCTGCTCTCTCGCGTCCAGATCCTCGAGCTCAGCGAAGACGGCGAGTATCGGCCCGTCGAGGTGACGCAGACCAGCGAGCTCGACACGGGTACCTTTCAACTACATCAGGGACTGCAGCGGCGCATCTCCATCGGTCTCTCTCACAGCTCTGGCGACGCCCTGCCGTGGGGGGGCGTCACGTCCGTCCGTGTCGGTAAGGTGCGGCTCGTCGACTCGGCGGGAAAGACGCCGGACATGGGCGGCGAGCCGGACGTGCCCCTGAGGCTGGCCGGCAGCCCCGTCTTCCGCGACAAGGGGAACGGCACCCGCAACGTCTGCCTGACAGCCCAGTGGGACTCGAGCCTGCACAACTCGCTGCTGCTGGACCGGGTGACGGCGGAGCGGTACCGAGTTCAGATGACGATATCGTGGGAGATGAGCTCGGAGAAGCTGGCGGAGCCGATGCGGTTCGCTCAAAAGGTGTGCGTCCAGGTGCTCTCGCGGAGCTTCGTGCGGCAGGCGTCCGTGTTCTCAGCCCTGTTCCAAAACGTGCGCTTCGTGCGGTCGTCGACGGGCATCTTTACCCTGACGCTGCGGCCGGTGCCCATCAAGCGCGTGGGGGATCTCTGGAGAGCCAACAGCCGGCACGACTACGTCAAGGGCGAGGAGAAGCTGGCGAGATGGGCGCCTAGGGGGGTCTCGCTGGTGAGCGACTTCATCGCGGCGCGGAAGAAGAGGAGGCGCATCGCCGAGATTGGCGCCATGCAGACGACGCTGCACGCCATGGGCTATCGGCCCGGAAATCTTCCGGCTGCGGCTCAGGGGCAGGACGAGGCTGGGGAGGCTGGCGTCGTGCCTCGTCACGATGATAATGATGATGATGACGATGTGCTCAACGACACGCCCGACACGTCGCAGGCGCCGTCGATTAACGAAAACGACGAGTCGGACGAGCAGGCTGTGAGGGAAAGGGCAGAGGAAGAGGAGGAGACGATCAAGCTGGCGCAACCAGACGATGGCGAAAGCCGGCTCCTGCGCAAGTGTATCGCCCTCTGGACCAAATACCCCGACCCCCTTTCCCGGATCCTCAGCCCAGCCAACACGGCCTCTCCCTGCAACGGAATCGCGCCGGATCTGCCGCCGGCCTCGACGGCGCCACGGCTGGCCGCCACCGTCGTGCGCGTGCCCAAGAACCCGACAGTTCTCCGGGGCGGTTACCTCCTGGTTCCCTCTGAATCCTCGTCGTCTCCGCGATGGGTCAAGCGCTTCGTCGAGCTCCGACGACCCTACCTACACATCCACTCGGTCTCTGACGGTGACGAGGTCGCTCTGGTGAGCCTGCGCAACGCACGCGTCGACTCACAACCCGAAGTGTGCGGCTTGCTCCAGGACGAGCAGCAACAGAGCGCAAGAAGCAGACGGCTCCATGCGGCAGTGTTTGCCATCTACGGGACGGATAATACGTGGCTGTTCGCCGCGCGATCAGAGCGCGACAAGATGGATTGGATCTTCCGCATCGATCAGACGTATCTGTCGCCCATGAATGGGAGCGAGGTTGGGGGAGGGAGTCCGAGTACGTGTTGACTAACCGACAAGAAGAAGGATGACGATACGACGTATACTTTGCTCGTCATTTTTCACATCTGCTCTCGCACGGTGCACCTTTGCGCTGTTGCATTTCGAGCTTCCGTCTTGGCCATGTTTCTTTTTTGTTGTTTTCCCCCTTTGCTACATTTCCGGCTGGATGGAGGCTTTATTAGACGATACACACTTTATACCCCCGGATACTACTACTATAGGCGCCGTGTACGACGAGGCAACGATGGGGGGGGGGGGGGGGCGTTAGTTAACTAGACGACGGCGGGTGGTTGGGGGAAAGGTGTTGGATAGGTAGGAAGGCAGGAGATGTAATAGACGTGTATGTGCGGTGGTTTAACTGTAGGCTTTGTGTCGGTGGCTGTTGTTTAGATGGGCCGGACGATCTTTGTTGGGCTTGATTGAGAGTGAGGCTTTTGGACGAGATGGGGTTAGATGGCGCGTCATAGAACGTAAGGCCTTTTCACCTTCTATTTCCACACACAAGTACTACCCTACCTACCCATCTAGGTAGGTAGACGGTTATCTTCTTGTCGATTTCGGTAACCAGTGCCCTCCGTGGCGAGACGGATTCCGCTCATGGGGAGGGGGTGTACATATAACGACGGCCAACTCAGTTGCCCGTTGGCCGCAGACGCCTGGCCACCCTCCCCGGACAACACTGGGAGAGACGTTGAATGGTACTAGTAGTACCTAGTTTCCGTGGTGTATGATAACGTGGAAAGATGATGTCTTGCGCAGGCGACGGCGGGCGGCAGCAGGCTTCCTCCATATAGTAGCTGCAAATACACATTGTGAGGTTTCCTTTTTCCTTCCAGGCTAGGAGAATTTTACGATTTCTTCAGGCTGTCGTCTACGGGACGTGCCGGGGAACTACTCCCAAGGCTAGACTAGGCTGTACATACATGATGGGAAGGGGGTGGACGGCATCTGACGCCATCGTCGGCGATTGCCGAGGCGGTTGCGGTTGAAAAACGGCGCTAAGTTTTATTCTGCGGAAAAAAAATAAATTTCCTCATCGTTAATTTATTTTTACTTTGGATTTCTTGGCCGTCATCAGCTGAGCCAAACTGTCGGGACACGAGGAACAAAAGGACCACGGGAGTGGAACGAATATGACGAGTCAGTACCCGAGGCCGGCTGGCTGGGTTGGTGGGGAGAGGAGAGAGGGGAGAG
>LAZP02000078.1:0-50279 GCA_001272575.2 Ophiocordyceps unilateralis
GGGGGGTGGGGGTGGGGGGGTGGGGGGGGGTGGGGGGGGGAAGGTGGGAAGGGTGTAGGTAGGAGGTGAGGACATCCTCTTCGGCTTCCCGAAACGCGTCTTCGGGATTCTGCTTTACCTTTACGCTTCGAGGTAGTTCATGACAGCCAGAGGAAGGGACTGGGTGAGGCTGCCGTACCAAAAGCGCCATTTTTGTCCAAGAGACTACTAGCCTAGCAAAGTGTCCCCTCGCCTCCCGTCACGCCTAGGCCGACCCCTTTGGCTGCTGATTCTTTTCAAACCCCCCCCCCCCTGATCAACCAACAAAGCAACTCCCCAATATAAGGCAAGATACGCGCCAGCAACGGTAATAATTGGTATCCATCATGTGCCACCTTTCTTTTAACCTCCTTTCGTCGGACATTCATAACGTGCGTGATACGGGATGGAAAATATGGGGCCAGTCTCGAGCCTTCCGTCGTTCGCGATCGGACTGCTCACGAGGCCTTGACAGCCGTCTTGCCCTTGTTGTAGTCGGCCGTCTTCAGGAGGTGACGGAGACTCCCTTCGGCCCGGCCCTCCTGCCGATCGGGCCATGTCCACGGGAGCCAGCCGCCGAGTAGGGCGAGACGGCCGGCTCCCGTGCCGGCCGCCTGGTTGGACGGGATCGAGCCCCTGGCCTTGGGCTGATGACGGCCGTTGGGGGGCGGAGCAGGCGCCGTCTTGACAGATGCTGGTGCGCCGGGCGCCTCGGATGTCCGGTCCGGTCCGGTCCGGAGTTCGAGGTGGCTAGTCGAGGCCTGGGGAAGCGCGGGCTCGCCGACAAGGCTGGTGGCTGACGGCTTCGGGCCAGATGCATCTGACGAATCGGGATTCTGCCTCGCCCCGTCGATGAGTGCGAGGGATATGGAAGGCCTTCTTGATTGCATCTTGGAGGAGGCTGCGTCGTCGTCCGGGCCGGCGCTGTCAGAGGCGCTGCGAGACGATGTCGTGGGCGACGCCTGACCGGATTCCTTGCGTGAAGCCCGCCCGCGGATTTCGTCAGCGATTTCCGCCGCGGATCTCTTATCATGGCGCTCCTCGTCGGATGATCGGCTCGACGACATGATGGTCTCGAGCGTGCCCATGGCCCGACTATTTCGCCTGCCAGTTTGGCGTCTTCTCTTCTGCCGCTTCAGGTTGCGCTCGTCGTCCAACGACACGGCCTGGAGGGTGGGACCCTGCAGATCGAGGGACGGATGCGCCGCAGCCAGGAAGGATGTGCCAGAACCGTGAGGAGCGTAGTGAACTTCGTACTGATTGCTGAGCGAGTATCTGGACCTGGCACATATCTCGGCGATACGGTCCAGGTCGGCATTGAGGTCGCTGTCGCCGCCCGAGGCCTCTACATTGGCCATGAAGCTCTTGAAGCTGAATGCCTCGACGGGCGGTAGGCAAGCCTCTTGTTGGGCCTGAGTCGCGGGCGCCCTATTGGCCCCGAGGCGCACCATATTGCCCAGCATGCCGTTCCCGGCGGGAGTAGCTTTGGCGGTAAAGGGTAGGACACGGCTGACTGCGGCGCCGGGGCCACGGGCATCAGGGCAGGAGGCGAGCGGCACGTGGGCAGCACCGCCGACTGCGATGGAGCCGGCGAGACGGCGGGCGGGAGCCGGAGGATGATAGCTGCGGACGATTACGGGCTCGGAGTAGGTGCTATTCTGGGCGCCACTGGACTTGGCGTAGCGATGACGGCTAGGATAGTGGTTGTTGATCTCGCGTAGCGCCGAGGTACGGTTCTCGGCCGTCGAGTCGTCGAGAGGAATAGGCTTGCCCTGGGCGGTGGAGGGGACCAGACTGGTCGAAGACGGGTTCGCCCGGGACGGACGGTTGAAGGAGAAGGGAAAGGCGTCTGCCGAGTAGCGAGACGGCGAGACGACCGAGGACGAGGGTCTATGGCGGGCGGAAGGCATGACGGGCTCGAGAGAGTCGCGAGGCATTGGCGGCGATATAAGCGTCAGCGGCTCACGGGCAGCAGCGAGTCGGAGGCTGCCGGGTGGTGCATCGGCGGACAGATGGCTCAGCTGCGGTGAAGCGTCGAGGCGTCTCGCGAGTCCAGGGGCAGAGGCAGGCGAAGGGTGAGACGTGGCCGTGGCTGCATGGGCCGTTGATGTCATGGCTTCGGACGTGGGAAGGGAATGGAATAGTAGAGAGATGGAGGGGAGGAGGCTTCGGCACTTGCTGGCGGTGACGAGCAAGTTGGTGACGAGGACTGTGCGCTGGATCTACTTGCACGGTTTATGCGGGAGCAAGACACAGCGATCCGCACCGTTTCTTTGATGGCGCCTGCACCGTAGGAAACGTCAGCCCAGCCGCCGGCAGCACCGCACTGCTGGCGTGGACCGCGCCGATTGGCGTTACGGCGTGCTGAAAGAACCTTGAACGCACCATGGCGGGCAAATGGGCTGCTGTCGGGAGCCGCCTTTGCTGTGCTGTGCTGTGCTGCGCTGCGCTGTGCTTGTGCTGTGCTGGCTGTGCTTTGCTGCCTGCATCCACCTAATACTGGTACTCCATGTTTGGTAGGCATCTAGGTACTGCTACTACTGAGGAAATCGGCGGGTGCCCCAATGACGAGTCACCGCTGAGAGAGTGAGAAAAGGGGCGACGGGAAGAAAAAGAAAGGAGTAACCACACTTGGAATCTGCAGATTGCAAATCGGCTGAGACAAAAGACGAGTCTTCGTCTTCACGCTTATTAGGTAGGGCCCACGTCTTACAACTTACACCTCTCGCGGACTTGCCCTGCACCGCCTGCACCTCCCGTCGAGCCGAATCGGGTCAATGCCGCCCTTCCCCGCTCCCGCCCAGCCTCCCTCCTCCCCAAGCAAATCAACATGTTCTCCGTCTCTACGTCCGGTCCGCGAGCTGAACGCGTCCACGCCTAGCCAACGGGCTGGGCCATGGTGCCGTAGCCTTGCCCGCCGGTCTGGACGTTGTCCGAGTAGACGCCCGGGGCGCGGCCGGTGGGGTAGCGTCCCTCTCGGGCCTGCTCGCGGCGGTCGTAAAAAATGTATTCGAGGTAAAAGGCGTGGATATGACCGGGGATGTAGCCGAGAATCGTCAGGCAGATGTTGATGAAGAGGTCTGCCATGGGTCAGCATCGTCAGAGATATACATGGTAGGGGCCTTTTATGCATACCCATGCCGCATCCTGCCACTGCCCACACGCCGATGGGAGGGACTATCCTACTGGTGAGCCACGACTTTTGCGCGTCGGCCTCGTGAAGACGACGTACACAGGATGGTGATGAGGACGATGAGAACGGCGGAAACGGCACCCATGATGACTGTCTGGCCTTTGCGGGTCGGCGAATCGAGGGTTTGAAGAAAAGCAGGCGGAGTGAACAGCAGGTCGAGGTGGTGTTTGCGAGAAGAGAGGAGAGGAGAAGGTGTGACGACTAGCTCGCGAGCAGTTTGTATATCGTCGCCGCGCGTGCAAAATGATGTACCTGGGCTAAGCTACCTCCATTGATTCATCGTTGGGTGCGTTGCACCAACCAAACGAGATGTATTCGTACAACTGACTGGTTTGGTGGCTAGGGGTGCGAATATCTATCTGATGCACATCTCGTTGTCTTGGCCTTGGCCTGCCTCTGTATATACGAAGGAACAGCGCCATCAACGCTCGTGTGTGCTGCATAACGTGAATGGCACGTGCTCGTCGTTTCTTCACCTTTGGTTCAGATATAAGATACGTCCGGTTTGTGCGCGCTTATGCCCCGTCCGTTGCCACTTGGTCTGTTCATACGCGACTTGGCAAGACGGAAACCTCTGCTGTCCTGGACTTAGTACCTACCTATGTACCTAGGTCCATTGCATTGTCGTCTCGCCTACCTACCTACCTACCTAATCGAACCATCTCTTCCCTTACTTGTTCTCTTCCTTTCCTTCTTCGCTAAAGCAGAGCTGCAACGTGTTAATAACCCACTTACCCTATACGATGGCATCTTGAGTTTGGCTGTCAAATAGGTAGGTATCTACCCATCTAGATATCCACCTAGACACCCATGTGTTCAATTTCACGATCTTGTCGGTAATGGGCATTGGCTCGACTGCTAGGCACTCAGATACCCACCTACTATCTGCGTATATAGGAAGATACTCCAGGCAGCCGGCGGGCTACCTCTCGTCAGCCACGGCACCCCCGACCTCGGTCAACGACTAAGACCAGAGCAGGTTTTTACTAACAGGTGTGACTGCGTCTTGCTGACTCTTACGACGAGACCGTTTTTATTGCAGGTGTGGTCAGAGTTTGGTACGAGTTACAAAGCAACAGGTGTCTCCTTGATCCGCGTCAACGGCTTTGCTCGTCTCTCGGCCACAGATGGGGCACGGAGCCAAACCTTGATATGCTCGCCGGCTGGCAATGGCCGGACCTGCAGGGCCCAGAGGGCAGAGGCAACGTCTTATGCGGCCGTCGTGGAACGAGGATAAACTGTCATGACGGCGTGCCATGACGGCATGCACCTCGCAGACCCGCGGGTGACACTGGAGATGGCACGTGGAAATATCCCGCCTGAACAGGCAGCTTGATGCCCGAGAGGACTTCCGAGAGGACTCGATGTGTCGAGGGGCGGGACAGCACTGTGCATCGGCCTGCCTTGTTCACAGCGCGGTACGGCGCGGCTCGGGCTCGTCGGCGAGCAGCGCACTGTACGGTGCATTATCGTCGGTGCCGGGCCGATGCTAAAGATGTGCCCCCCACCCCCAAAGATGTGATAAGCCCTCCCCCATGGAAGATGTGCCCCCAATTCGGAGGTGCACAAGTGGAAGCCACAGTGAGCATGGCGCCGGCTGCACTGGCCCCCTTGCACTGGAAGATCCCCCCCATCCTCCCCCACCCGACAGTGGGCAGCTCGAGTTAGTACCTTAACAGTCCGGGCCCGTCCATTGTACATCCACTGTACGATTGGCGTACCTGTACTTGGGCCCATCGGCTGAGAGCCGGGCTGCCTGCCTGAGGAAACACCGCCACCAGCAATTTTCCCCAGCCAAACCACCAGCTGGCAGCCTCCTCCTCCTGCCACCCCCCGTTCCCTCATTTTCGAAGCCCCATCCTACCGTCAACTTCGTCAGCTCGACCTCGAGGGCGTGTTGGCAGGGCACAATCCTCTCCATCTTTTCCGAGCTTTTTGCCTTTACCTCCGCTGGCCCCTTGTGGCCAGTCGCATTCTCCCAGCTCTGCGCCTCTTTTTTTTTCCTCCTTCCCCTCGCTCCTCTCCTGAGAGCTTCCGACACACTGCCGAGCCCGTGCGTTGCTGTCGAGCAGGCTCCCGTCATGTCTTCCCAGCCCCAGCTCAACATCGACCGCTACGTCGTCATTCATGTGGCCACGACTTGCGACGAACACGGCGTCTACGTCACCAAGGACTCGGCCGAGGTTATCGAACTCGGCTGGATCCTGCTCGATGCCAACTCCCTCGAGGAGGTGAGTGCTGTCGCTTCCCGTCTCACTTCTTTGCCCTTCTGACCTGTCAGATCACCCACGAGAGCGTCCTTGTGAAGCCAGTCAACACGCCCATCACTCCACTCTGCAGTGAGTTTCATCTGATGTTACCGCGCCCTTACTCCGCTAACCGCCATCTCTTCTCAGCAAGCTTGACGACCCTCACCTGGGAGCATGTTCGCAATGCTGGTACCTTCAGAGACGCCATCTCCCGTTTCGATACATTCGCTACCGAGTATCTGACTACCAAGAACCTCGACTTCGTATTTGTTACCCTCGATGCCTGGGATCTCCGCGTCCAGCTCCCCCGGGAAGCTCGCGACAAGGCCGTTGTCCTCCCCCCATATCTGCAGCATTCGCGCACCTTCGACCTCCGGACCGAATATCAGCGCTGGCAGCAGCATCATCCCGAGTCCCTGCCCTTTGGCCCTTCAATGCTGACCAATATCTGCGCCGCTCTCGAGGTTGAGCCGGTGCAATCGAGCGCCCCGATCAAACACAACCTGCCCTTTCACCTCCAGGCTCTGGCCCCGGCGTCCCCGCGCCGCGCCATGGAGGAGGCCATCACTCTGGCCCGCGTCCTCCGCGGCCTGATCAGGAAGTCACAGCCCCCGCAGGATCACCCCGACGTCCTTACCAGGCCCATGGATGCCAGGGCTGATGTGCGAGCCTTTTTGTCGGAGAGGAGTAAGGTTCTTCACATGTCAGGGCTCCCACACGACACCACCCAATCGGAGCTCGAGAGCTGGTTCACGCAGTTTGGCGGCCGGCCCATTGCCTTCTGGACGCTGCGCACTCCGGAACAGCACAAGCCCACCGGCACTGGCTTCGCCGTCTTCTCCTCCCACGAAGAGGTAAGCCGAGAGCACAAACTCCTCAGCACACGACGACAGCTGTCTGGTCTTTGGCTGTCAACAGAAGGAGTGCTAATGAGAGTAGGCCGCCGAGAGCCTCTGCATGAACGGACGTGCGTTGAACGAAAAAGCCATAGAGGTGTCTCCGTCTTCGAGTCGTGTTCTGGATCGAGCTCAGGATATCCTGACGCCATTTCCGCCGAGCAAAAATAGACCTCGACCGGGTGATTGGACCTGTCCTTCCTGCGGCTTCTCCAATTTCCAGAGAAGGACTGCGTGCTTCCGCTGCTCGTTCCCGGCCATGGGTCCTGGCCCAGGGGGCGAAATGGGTGGAGGTGGCGGATACGGTTACAACTACGGCCCGCCCACCATGATGCCACCGCCTCCCCATGGCGGGCATCACGGCCCCATGGGCCACGGCGGTCGCATGGGCGGAGGCGGTGTCGTGCCCTTCCGTGCTGGCGACTGGAAGTGCGGCAACGAGGTCTGCGGCTACCACAATTTCGCCAAGAATGTTTGTTGCCTCCGCTGTGGCGCCAGTCGCGCCGGAGCGGCCGTTGTCGCCGACTCGGGCTATCCGTCTCCGATGGACAATTCGTCGCAGTATAGCATGAGCCAGGGCTCCATGGCCGGCACTCCGGGTCCTGGACCGTTCGGTTCCGGCAACTCGTTCGCCTCTGGCGGCGCCTACAACCAGCATTTCGGCGGACCGCCAAGCCACTTCCTGCCTTCGGGCCTCGGTGCCGGGACGTATCCGAGCTCCCTCAACGCCCAAGCCTTTGGATCTGGCCCTGGTTCGCACTCGGCCGGGCCCTTTGACAGCCGCGCCGCCGAGGCCGCGTTTCAGTCTGCCACCAACGGACCGGCATCGGCCGGTCCAGGCCCGTCGAATAACTTCTACAATAGCAGCAATAATGGAGAGAACGATCCGTTCGCCTTTCTTTCTAGCGGCATGAGCGGCCTCTCGGTGGGCGGTGGCGATGCCCGGCAGAACGGCGGGGGCGCCCCCCCGAACAAGTCGCCTGCCTAAGCAGTGGAGGTGACGACACAGCGGCGGCTTCATGCTGCCGACGGGCTGCGTCGGGCTGCTGGCCGGCTAACAGGGTTAGTTTTGACGTCAAAGAGATTGCGCATTCGCCCCCGCTGAATAGCTCGAGCGACTTGGGAATCGATATAGAGCCTCGGCAATCACCTTCTGGACTTGACTTGGGGTTTCAAAGGGAAGTCAGTGGGAGGCGGGGAGCATCGGTGCGTATTTGATTTGCAGGGCGGGAGCGTCGGGGTGATTTTCATTTTTTCCTTTATTTCAGGAGGTATGTGTTGAAATTTGAAGGCTGGAAGACAAAAGTGACTATACCACGGCTGTTCTGGTTCGACGAGTCTTCGGCACTACTGGTGATTTGGTGGAGAGGGAAAAAAGGGGTTGAGGGTTTGGGTGAAATGACTGTGGTGGGAGGTGGTGGGATGTGCCGGGAGGTGCGGGACCGGTGGAAAACCCTTTGTTATCACGGGGGAAGGGTGCATAGCGAAAGGGAGCGTTGGGAGGGGGGGGGGGGTGTCTTGTTCGGCCTCGATGTGTGCGTTGAGGAAATTATGGTGTTGCCGCCTCTGGTCACGGGCTGGAGACGTCGGCCACTCTACTCTTTGTCTCTTGGACATGGTAGGTATCTCTTCAAGGGACTGATGAGATTTGGGTGAGGGAATGGTGAAGGACTGAGAGTGAGAGACTTGTAACAGCGCAACAAAGCGGCTCCCTCTTTATCTGACTGATATCGAACTTTTGTCTCGTGGGAGAGAGCGATGAGAGTGATGGTTGAACAAGGGGTCATGATTATGATTCATTACTTGTTATTCTTGGTTTCCCCCCAATGACGTTTCTGATTCCCCTTTGGCGTCGATGCCTCGGTATGTATATGTATGTATGCATGAAGGCTGCTGGCATTTCTCTCCCCCCATGGACGGATAGAGTACACGAAACAAGGAGCAGAAGAAAGAGAACAACAACGAAGGGCGGTACCTATCTAGGTAGTTTCTGTCTCTCTGTCTCTGTCTCTCCGTCTCCCTCTCTCTGTATCTCATCCATTTCTTAGTGGTGGGGGCCAGAAGAAGAGAAGAAGTTGCTGGGAAGCGAGTCCAGTAGCAGTGAGTCGGCTTCGAAGTCGGCGGCTGAGTACATGAGGATGTTGTCGGCGGTGAAGTAGCTGTATCCATGGCTGCCGTTGGACGGGGCGGCCTCGTCGTCGTCGTCGTCGTCGTCGTCATCTTCGTCTTCGGTGTCTTCGTCCTCATCATCTCTATCCCCATCCTCATCTCCATCCACATCATCGTCATCGCCATCACCATCTTCATCTTCATTCATTGGGTCCACCTCGCCGACCTCTGCGTCGTGGCCGCCAACAGCCATAGCATCAGACGGGCTTCGATCCCGATCGACATGCTCCTCTCTCGCCGCCGCCTCCGCCCGCAACCTCCTCTCCTGCTTGAGCCAAGCGGGCCAATCCCAATCGAGGGCCTCGACGGCGGAATTCTCCAGCCCCAAGTAGTTGTTCCACATCTCGGCTCGCAGGAGCTCGTCACCGTCCAGCTCGGGAGGCAGGCTGACGCCGACGTGGTTGCTAAAGGCTCGCCAGGCCGAGGGCGGATCGGTGAGGGCCGGTGGCTGGCATGGATGACGACGACGACGGGTCGAGGTGGGAGAAGGCGTACAGAAGGATTCGGGCGGACGGATGATGCAGCCTCGGTTGATCTCGTCGTCGAGCGCTGGCGGGGCCGGCGCGTTGGATATCCTGGCCAGGAGACGCTCGTCTTCGGTCGTGATGGGGAGGGGGTGCTCGGCGGCCCAGGCGAGGGCTCGGAGACGCTCGTCTTGGTCGTCATCGACGATTTGCTTCTGCTGGGCGGGCGTGAGAGTGTGCCAGCGCTTCTTGAGAGCGTGTCGACGCTGCCACATGGAGCTGGTGTCGATGTTGGCGAGGACACGATCGTCGTCGGACATGTACATCTCGTCCTCGTTGGGCACGAGGTTCTCGCCCGTCTCCCAGCTAAAGTTACCCCAGCACATCATTTGCACCAGATGCTCGTCCAGACCGAGGCCACGAACAACAGCTTCATGAGGGATGAGCTCATCCGGTCGCATGAGATGCTCCCTGCCCTTACCCCAGCCCTCGAGATGTCCGATGCCGACCTGCTCCAGCGGGACGCCCAAGACGTTGACAAAGGTCGACTGCTGTCGTTGACGAAGTCTCACGTAGATGCTGTGCGGAAGATCACAGTCGTATCGCACTTTGGCCTCGAGCATGTCGTACGGCGTCAGTAGGGCCTTGCGCATGAGAACTTTCCAAAGGAAGAAGAGGCCGGCTCGCTGGCCGAGGATGAGGTTGGGCAGATCGTGCTCGAGAGGACCGAAGACGGGGTCGTTGAAGAGCATCGACAGCTTGATGAGGAACATTTGTGCCCTGTAGAGGTCCTCGTCCGTCCAGAGCTTCTGGTTGCGTAACAAGGCCCGCCGCTGGCGTGACGTCGACAGGTCCAGGAGGAGCCAGAGCCGGAGAAGCGTCTTGTGTGTGCCTGGAGGGTGACGGAGGCCGTGCCGAGCGAGAAGGGCGAGGATATCGCGACAGTAACGGTCGCGGCCGAGAACGAGCTGGAGATATTTGAGGCCGGGGATGGAGCGGACCGGCTGCTCCATCATCATCATCATCATCATCATCTGCTGCTGCTGCTGCTGCTGCTGCTGCTGCTCTGTCCCCTCTTCCTCCTCAGCCTGCGTCGGTCTCGTCCTCGCCGTCGTCTCCCAGCTTCGACCACTCGGGTCAGGCACCAGCAGGCTTCGATAGATGTTAAAGGGAAAGACGCGTCCGGCCTCGGGCGCGCTGTGGCCGATAATCTGTCTGATCGACGATAGCATATGGCCATCCAGCGAGAGACGAAAGGACCTGTTGACGCTGTACAGCCTGACGATGTCACGCGGACCGAGGTGTTTGGCAATCTCGACGGCCAGTTCAACGTGACGGCACAGAGCAGAGACGAGGTCGGCGCCGTGATGCTTGAAGCTGAGCCATGTTCCCCTCTGACGACGCTCTGCGCATCGCCTCTCGCCATACGGCTCCTCCTCCGGACCAAAGAAGTCATCGAGGCCGTCGTCGTCAAAATTGAACCGCTGGCCCTCAATCTCGACCGCCTCCTCCTCCTCATTGTCCATGGCCAGGAACCTCTTGCCCAGACACGGCTGGATCTTGTCCATGGAGATGCCTTCACCCAGGGCCAGGAACTCGCCAAGTTCTTCGTTATCCATGTCTCTGATGAGCTCAAACGCATTCTCCAACGATCCAAGCTCGTTCATGCTCTCGCTCTCGGCCTCCTCGCCGGCCTTTTGCTTGATGGCCTCGACCACCTGCACCATCGTCGCCGAATGGCCGCCTATGTCCCAGGCAAGACGCAGCTGCTGCTGAACCAGCTCCGCCAGAATCTCGCCTTCATTCTCCGAGAGGCCGTGCAGCCTGGCGTTGCGTCGAAGCTGGTCGCCGTCGAGAGTGAGATGCAAGCCGTGACGGCGGCTTTCGTTGGACGCGTCGTCATCGCCGTCGGCCGCCGCCGCGTTGTTATTGTTGCCCGCCGACATGAAGGAGAGGAGAGGGAAAAAAATACGGTCAGATACAAGATGAGGTTGACCAAACTACTGGATAATGATGGCAGGTCGGCTTATGACCGAGTTGCGGGTGGAAGAGAGGGAAAAAAGGAGAAAGGCAGCCGGTTTAGAGAGGGGAAGGGGGAAAAAAAAAAAAAAAAAATCAAGGAGAAGAGAAAGTCAGGTGAGGCGACTCGACTGGCTCAAGCCCTTTTCTCTATTCACGGATGGGAACAATAGCATCTACTACGTACGTCAATAGAAGCCGGTGCCCCGGCAACCAACGCCAGCTGCCTCGGGAAACAAAAACAATAAAAACCAGCCCGTCAACTAAGCTCTCGCCTGCTGACTGCTCTGGCCAAGTGAAGGGAAATAAAAGGTAGGCTGGCAAAGAGCGGAAACCAGAGCTTCGTCACAGCAGCTCCGCCCACACGACATCCGCATTCATGCCAGGTTGGTTGGCTATGCTGTGAATCTGCTGCCACATTCTCGATTCCTCATTCCAAGAAGAGTGTCCCATCTTGACGAGTCCCTACCTCTCCTAGCGGTCAAGCTCATCGACCGGCAGGTCGTTGTCGTCTCGGTCGACGATGGAGTCAGCAACCTTCCAAATCTGCAGCAAATTGTCCTCGGCCGCACTGGCCACGAGCCACGGCTCGTTGGGGTTCCAGCTAAAGTCGGCCAGGTGGTTGGTGTGCCCACCATGCATGAACAGTCTTGGCGCCTCGTAGTTAGCATGGGGCAGCCTCCAAATCAGAGTGGGAAGGAGAGGGGGGGCATACAGTTCAGGGGGCCCGTCGTCCTGGTCGTCGGGCTGCTGCTCCTCGCCGATCCGCGTGAGATCCCAAAAGATGATGCGTCTATCGTAGCTGCCACTGCCCAGGATGCCGGGCTCCGACGGGTGCCAGGCCACCGACGTCACGGCGTCGTTGTGGCCCTCGAGCGTGTGCACCTTCTCCTTGACGTTGCGCAGGTCCCAAATGCCAATCGTCTTGTCAGCAGACGCCGTGGCGACGAGCACCTCCGAGTTAGGGTTGAATGCCAGGGCGTTGATGGCGTCGAGGTGCCCGCGCTTGGCGACGAGCGCTGCCTTGTTCGTCTCGCTCTGCCGCACGTCGACGATCTGTAGCGTCTGGTCGTCCGACACGCTGCCGATGAAACTCTTGGCAATTGGATGATACTGCACATCGTTGACGATCTGCGTATGGTGCGTGTACCGGCGCCAAGGTCGCAGCGTCTTTGAGTCGGCCTCGATTGTCTTCAAGTCCCTGTCGTCATCGCCTTAGCTCCGTGCCTCATGCGTCAAGTACTTCAGCAAGCAACGTACCAAAGACACATGGTCTTGTCCTCACTACCCGATGCCAGCCTGCCATCCTCGTGAGGGTTCCAGCTGAGGCCGAAGCCCTCGGCCTTGTGGCCGACGAGCTCCATCTGCGGATTGATCCTATCAGGCACGGCTGGCTGGAGAGGATGCTTGGTGCGGTCAAAGATGAGAATCTTGCCGTCGATGCATAGCGTAGCAATCACGTCCGGGTTGTGGGGGTTATATCGAGCTTTGTTTACCTCGCCCGGGTGCTCAATCTTCTGTACAATGTCGCACTTGATGGCTGCCATGTCGCTGCCACCCCCGTATCCGCCAATCTCGCCGCGTTCGTCGTCATAGTCGTCAGGGTTAGGGGCAATATTTTTTGGCATCTGTACGTCAGCAATCTGGAGATAGTTGGCGCTCTCGTCCGAGGTATGAGTGCCGAGCAGGAGGCGGTGCATCCGGTAGTTTTTGCCCTCGGGCTCCTTGACGTCGGGAAACCACTGGACCGTCAACGTCGGCCAGGTGAGAGCCGTGCTAGAGAAGGGGATCAGCGAAGATTCAAGAGGGTACAGAGGGCGGCGGCGAGGGGATGTCTTTTTCGTACCCTAAAATCATGTCATATAGGAAGGGACTATTCTTCTTCCACGTCTTATACTCTGGAGACGATCAGTATGCTGGCCCCGTCTGAAGCTGGAGTCGGGACTTGCCTTCGTTGATCAGGCGCTCAATCTGATCGTCATCTTCCTCGTACGCCATTTCGACTGCGAGAGGGTCATGGTTGGCCTGAGGACTCGCGCGCGATTCAAAGCAGTAGAGAAAAAAGGGCCTACCGTCGGCGTCGGGGTCTGGCACCTGGGCGGGAGCCATGGCCAAGTTCTAGGAGGGGCGGTCGCTAAAAGTCAGTTACCGGATGTAGAGGTTGAGTCGCACAGTGCTCTTTTCCCCCAAGACGGAGACAAGAGCTCTCTATCCAAGGCCTGATACTCGCGAGGCTGCAAAATCAGGAACGAGATCACGCGTCGCGCGTTAAGCAGCGGGCTGTGTGGGGAGAAGCCGAAAGAAGAAAACCCGTCGATTACGTAATGATTTGCACGTATGTCAGCTTTAAGTTGGCACAGGCCCTTTTTGCCTCAACCGCAGACCTTCCGCGGCTGTCGTCGCCTTCCACCTCGATTCCCACCATAATCACCATAATCCATTGCCCTTCTTCTTCCTTGAGCTCTCCCTTCCACCACGCGCAGCTGATCGTTGCTCTCGTTCTAGGGTAAGACGCGTAGTCCCTTGCCGTCGCTCTCTTCGTTTGTCGGCCTGGCCCTAACAAAGCCCAGCGAATTGGGCGCATATCGTTTGCGCCGCACTCTTTACGCGCCTCGTCCCCGGCTTCTCGCAGACTGTCCGTCTCTGGGCTTCCCGTCAAACTTCTTAGCAGCACTACACCATGGGGTATGACGTCCTCTCGCTCTCCTCGTCTGGTCCTCGGCTAACCTCCGCCGCAGTGTCCCCAAGTTCTTCAGATGGCTCTCGGAGCGCTATCCGGCCATTTCTCAGGTCATTGCGGAAAACCGGATACCCGAATTCGACTGCCTATATGTGTGACCAGTCCCTTTCTTCTCTCCGTTTGCCGGCTACTGACTCGACCCTGCAGCTTGACATGAATGGCATCATCCACAACTGCACCCACAAGGATGCCGGCGAGGACGCGACCTTCAGGCTCAGCGAGGAGGAAATGTTCATCCGCATCTTCAACTACATCGAGCACCTCTTCGGCAAGATAAAGCCCAAGCAACTGTTCTTCATGGCCATCGACGGCGTAGCGCCTCGGGCAAAGATGAACCAACAGAGAGCGCGCCGCTTCAGGACCGCTCTGGATGCCGAGAAGGCTCGCGAAAAGGCCATCAAGGAGGGTGTCGAGATGCCGAAAGAGGAGCCTTTTGACAGCAATTGCATCACGCCAGGTACGTTGAGCGATGGGCCTGCCTACACCTACATGGAGCTCGACATGGGCTGACCTTGTCCTGCAGGAACCGTCTTCATGGCAAAGCTATCGCAACAATTACGCTACTTTGTCAATAAGAAAATATCGGAAGACAGTGAGTGGCAGGGATGCGAGGTCGTCCTGTCCGGCCACGATGTACCGGGCGAAGGGGAGCACAAGATCATGGAGTACATCCGCAACGCAAAAGCGCAGCCCAACTACAACCCCAATGTGCGACACTGTCTCTACGGCTTGGACGCCGACCTGATCATGCTGGGCTTGCTCAGTCACGATCCACATTTCTGCCTCCTGCGAGAAGAGGTGACGTTCGGGCGGGCTTCCAAGACCAAGTCGAAAGAGCTTGAACATCAAAACTTCTACCTTCTCCACCTCTGCATCGTGAGAGAGTACTTGGAAATGGAGTTTCAGGAGCTGCAAAACGATGGCGTGCTGAGCTTTGCATTCGATCTCGAGCGGGTCATTGATGATTTCATCTTAATGGCGTTTTTTGTCGGAAATGACTTTCTCCCTAACCTCCCCGGCCTCCATATCAACGAAGGAGCGCTGGCAAACATGTTTGGCATATACAAAACAGTTCTTCCCACGTGCGAGGGATACATCAACGAAAACGGCGTCATCAACATGGCTCGCCTGCGAAGACTGTTGGACGAATTGAGCAAGATCGAGCTGGTTTCCTTCGAAAACGACATCTCGGACGAGAAGTGGTTCGCTTCCAAGCAGGACGGGACGAAACAGGTGGCGGACAAGAGTGCGACGAGACAAAAGTCCCTTGTCATGACTTCATTCCAGCGGGATCTATGGAAGCGGAAAATCCGCCCCTTCGTCTCCAATCGATTAAAAGAGCCACTGGATCTCGGTGCGGCCCTCAAGGCTGCTGACCGGAAGTTCGTCCAGGATCTGGCCGAGTCGATGCAGTTGGAGTGGTCAACCAAGGAGGATGAGAACGGCGACCGACGACTCGTCCTAACCTTTCCGCCGCGGCCGAACCAAGGAAACGATAACGATGACGACGACGATGACGAGGAAGAGGGCCTTCTGGCCGCCTGGCGCGTCATAAAGCGTTACGACAGAGCTCAGATCGTCGACGTGACGGCTGAGGATGCGCAGAAACATTATGAGCAGCTGTACCAGGACAAGTACCAGGGTTGGAAGACCAAGTACTATCTGCAAAAGTTTCCGGAATGGCCTTCGGAAAAGTACGACCAGGAGCAGACGGCGCTCTGCGAGAACTATGCTCAGGGCCTCCAGTGGGTTCTCTTCTACTACTACCGGGGCATCGCGTCTTGGCCGTGGTTTTACGGCTATCACTACGCGCCGCTCATATCAGGTTCGTCAGACTGGTGCCCATAGAAGGAGCGGGTAGCTCAGGCTAATAATTACCACCAGATGTCGTCAAGGGTCTTGGTGCCGACTTGAACTTCAAAAAGGGCCAGCCCTTCAAACCCTACGAGCAACTGATGGGAGTCCTGCCCGACCGCAGCAAAAGCATCGTTCCCAAGGTTTATCACGACCTGATGACCAATCCTGACTCGCCCATCATCGACTTCTACCCCCGAGACTTCGAGCTGGACATGAACGGCAAGAAGATGCAATGGGAAGCCGTCGTCAAGATCCCCTTCATCGACGAGAAGCGTCTCCTCACAGCCATGGCGTCGCGGAACGAGCTTCTCAGCGACGATGAAAAGGCACGAAATGGGTTTGGCGTTCCCATCAAGTTCACCTTTTCCTCGGACGTGTGCTTCACCTACCCTTCCTCGCTGCCGGGCATATTTCACGAAATCAACCCCTGCCGTTGTGTCGAAAACACCTTTGACCTGCCGGACGTTGTGGGCCTCGAATACTTATCCGGCCTGACGACCGGCGTCCTACTGAATATCCAGGCACTGGCTGGATTCCCCACCTTGCATAGCCTTCCGCACACGGCACAGCTCGTAGAGAACTACGGAGTTAATGTCTTTCAGGCAGACAGCAAGAACCCCAGCCTCGTCGTGACGTTGACTGGCACCGACATGCGGACCAGGATTGGGACTTGGAAGGCGAAGCTCGGCCAGCGCTGCTTCGTGAACTATCCTTTCCTGCAGGAAGCCAAGGTGATGCGCGTTTCGGACGAGCTTTTCTCCTATGAGCTGGCAGAGAATGGAAAGGATATCGTCACAAAAGACCACTCCAACAGAGAGATGACCGATTTCGCCAAGGAGGCTGCCTACCTGGGGAACTGGTATGCGAAACGGCTGGCAATCGTCATCGGCAAGGTCGAATGTCTTGTCCATGTGCATATGCTCAAAGGTTTGATCAAGACGGAAGAGGGGGCCCTGATTAAAGAATACGCCGAGAACTCGAGCGTGCGAAGCGCATACGCGTCGCAAACCATCGTCGACGAAGTCATCAACGAGGACGAGCGCTTTGTCGAAAAGGCCGCCCTTCCCATCGAGGAAGAGCTCCCCGTGGAAACTCGAGCGTTTTTCCTCGGAGAATACGCGTACGGCCGCCCTCTGGAGATCACGGGCCATGTCAGCAACAAGGCGGAAGTCGTCCTCTCGACGCTGAGCACCAAGGAGCCGTCCTTTGCCAAGCAAATGATACGGCAGGCGGAACAGAGAAATCCATACATACCGTCCTATACTGTTGCCAAACAGCTGGGGGTGCATCCTCTGGTATTGAGCAAGATAACGTCGTCATTTCAAGTCATGAATTCGGCTGGTCTCAAGCTGAATCTCGGCCTGAATCTCAAGTTTGAGGGTAAAAAGCTCAAGGTCCTGGGCTATTCTCGGAAGTCGAGGGCAGGATGGGAATTCAGCACCTCGGCGATCAAGCTGATTGCCGACTACATGGTGGCCTTCCCGGACTTCTTTGCCGCCATCCAGAAGGAGCAGCAGAACTCGGACATTGCCGAGATAGACTTGTGGCCAGACCCGAGCGTGGCTTCGCAGCGTATCAAGGATATCGTGGCGTGGCTGAAGAAGCAGGAGACGGGCAGGTTTGAGAGGGTCCCGCTGGAGGCCGAGCAGCTCGACTCGGATGTCGTCACGGGGCTGGCCAAGGTTGGCGAGCAGCTCCTTCAGGCCGCCACCGACACCAGCGTCCAGAAGCTTCGCGGCGTGCCCCGGTCGGCCATCCTCAAGCCATCGGACGCCGAGCTCGTGCTGGGCAACCAGAGATTCAGCCTCGGCGACCGCGTCACGTTCGCGGCGGCGGCGGGAAAGGTACCCATCGCCACGCGAGGAACGGTAGTCGGCATCAGTCGGACTGCCACGGCGCTACTCTTGGACGTTGTTTGGGACAACTCGTTTATGAGCGGCACGACGCTGGGCGATCGGGCGCCCATGTTCAGGGGTCAGACGGTGGCGTCCACGTCGGTGCTCAACACGACGGACAGGCAGGTCATCTCGGCGTCGTACAAGTCGCAGCAGAGGCGCTACGCTCCGCCGGGAGCGACGGGGCACAATACCAGGCCGGTCGGCGGGCCCCAGTATACAAATGGCCCGCCGCCGCCTCCCCTGCGAAGCGGATGGCGAGCCGCCGCCGTGGCTGGGACCAACGACGCGGCCGCTCGCAGCAGTAGTGCCAACCAGGCCGGTGGTGCCCCTCCGACATTACTGCATAGCAAGCTCGTCTATCGAAGCAGCTACAGCGGTGCGCCGTCCACTGGGCCTGTCGGGAACGGACAGGGCCGCGGGGGAGGCTATCCGAATGGAAGAGGCGGCAGTGAGCGGCGTGGACGTGGCCACGGAAACGTCGGCGGATTCCGACGAGCTGCTTCCGCTCAGGCGACAACGGCCAAGTATGGCAACGTTCCTCCCCCTGCCTGTTTGGATGGTCCGCGCGGTGGACGGGGTGGACGGGGCCGAGGCGTCCGAGGGGCTGGCGTTGCCGGCAGAGGGCGCGGCCGAGGGGGCGCCAACGGTGATGCCAAGCTGGATCAGTGAGGCGTGGAGCAAGCAGTTTTGTAGAGGCGTTTGCCTGTCCGGTGGATGGATCATGATGATGTATTCGTATATCATAGAGCGTTTAGATAGTTGTGATTCAACACTGGAAAGTTTGACAACTCAAAGTTGGTCACGAGACAAGCAGAGAGACAGATGACGAGATCGGTGGCCGTCCACATAGGGATGCCAAGACGAGATGTTCATAAGACGGGTGGGTAGTATCATGGCGTGACTGCGAATCATTTGTTTACATAGTGTTCATCTAGTTGCTCTTGCTCTTGCTCTTGCTCTTGCTCTTGCTATCTTTGGACTTTATGGCGGGGAGGTTGAAGGCTTTGCTCAGCCCACCGCTCACCCTCTTCCACAAGCCTATATCCATGTCCATGTTCCATGTCAGGAGGCCGACCCAGGGCTGGACGTTGTAATGCAGCTTGAGCGTGACGTCTCGACCCTCGGCGATCTTGCCGGAGGGGTGACCGATTTGGTACTTTGGCTTTTGGTTCTTGAGTTGGAGGATGCCCCTGTTACGAGGAAAGGCGGGTTTAGCCAATGTTGGTATATCAGTGACACCCGGAGGGGGTTTAAGCGAACCTGCTAGGGTCGATGGTCTTTCCTTGCGCACTCCTCTTAAGCTTCTTCATTGCAATGGGGCCAATGTTCTGAAGGTGGTCGGCGCTCGGATTCGTAATGATGGAGTCCCAGATGACAGCTGAGTTGGAGACATTCTGACCGGGAACATCGGGCCAGTCGGCGGTGATGTAGACGAAGACTTGTTTCGTGTTCCAGGTGAACAGAGAGGAGAGGTCGGCGGAGAGGGAGAAGCGGATGATGGCGTACTCTTCCTTCTTAGAGCTGTAATAATGCGGACGACCCTTGACGCTGCATGTGGAAGAGAGAGGAAGAAAAGGTCAGCAGCAACGCCTTTTTTTCCGGGCTCAATGCCCGGAAGTGGTGAAAGGGGCGGTAGGAATGCAGCCAGCTCTTTCTTACACCTGGAGGTTCTGGGGCGTGATGGTTCCGGACGGCGTCCGCGAGGCGAAAAGGTCCGTCGCGGCGATGAAGGCGGCGAAGACGCAGGCGGCTGTTGTAAAGAAGCCAAAGGCGTTCTGGATCCGCGTAAACGATGAGTGCATCGTGGCCGCTCTTCTCTGTTCTGCTGACCGTTGAAGAAGAGAGGTTGCGGACACGTGAGCGTTGAGGAGCTGCTGCGGCGGAGTTTCCAGTGGAAACTCTCCTATCTCTTAATCTGGATTACGTAAGGGTTTGATTCTGCGGGCTGCGGAGGCATGGCGAGAGACACGATCGAATGCATGGCTACTGGCTATCCCATCAGGTCAAGCCCATTTCACCAGTGAAGAAGGGCCTGAATTTTCTTCTGTTGGTAAGATATGCCTCTCAGCTTTCGTGGTGGGTCAGCCTCACGCCCGCCCGAGCCACGTGACGACGATTCTCCTTCGAAAACAGAAAAAAAAAAAAAGGTGGTCGAGGCAAGCCGCTGATGCCCGCCATTGCTTTTGTTTCATCCTCTACACCTTCTCAACCGAACCATGTCATGGGATTTGATCCTTCGAGGCCTGGCTGGGTTCAATTTCTCTCCGCGATTACAATCCACATCGACAAAAAACAAACGACTTGTGTTCGCACCCCATCTAGGAAAACGGCAGTAGTGACATGTCCAGAATTATAATATGCAACAAACGCTTTAATGGCTGTGGCTTTCCCGCAATAGCTTCATCAACACTTGTCAGAAGCAATAGAAATGTAAGTATTGTCAAACTCGGACGAGTAAGCCTGGAGGAAATATCAGATTCTGCCACACAATCAAGCCGCTTCGACTTACTCGGCCAGCGCTTAAACGGTTGTCGGCAGACTGTCGCGCAAAAAAAAACAAAACAATCAGCGTCAGAACCAAGTAGACTTCATCAGAGGCCGAGAACCATGGTTCAGGCATCGTAGTTGGACGTACCGAAACCAAGTCCTCACAGCGTACATAAATGCCATGAGCAAGTCTGCCAGCCTCCCAGCAAGGCATATAGTCCTTGGACGCCTGGTGGTATATACAGAAGAAGATGGCGGTGTTGAACGAGCAGCTGATACGTACGCAATTAGGTTCGCCAGGGCCTTTAGGGCGTATGCCACGGCACGTAGCATTGCCCTTGTCTTTCAAGTAGAGGTCTTTTTAGACTGTGAGCTAATGATTGTGAACCTCAGAGGCAAATGAGTCATACATGTGAAGCCCACTTGCGCGGCTCGATAAGAAACCGTGTCATGTTTGTGACACTGATATAAGGTATTCTGTGGCCTTTTTAGCAGACGGCAATGTAGAGTTTGTGCCAGGCACTAAACGTAAAAACTCCTACTTTGAAAACAAATTTTGCGGCGTCGGTCGACGGTCCTTTGTTCTGTAACATGTGTCGAGCACTATTAGCAAGATGAACCAATAGCTTAGCTGCAGGTCGCATTTATACATGCCGTACCTTGTGTATGCCCTCAGCAGTAGTAGTACTGGATTCTCGATGTAGTACATAAAACTGACGAAACTAAGTTAGCTGTCCTCTGCTTCGTACGTGTAGAAGTGGATTTCGCACTATAAATGTCTTCAAAATAGTAGCAATTGGAAATGGAAGTGCCAACATGATGCAAATAGTTTCTATATGAAGTAAATGATTAATGCCTCAATGTTACTAAACTCTCAAACTAAGTCAATGCAAAAGACGTTTTTAAACATGTAGAGATATATATACTCGTAGGCTAGTTGCGTAAGCCAATTGGTGAGCACCTCTTCGTCCCTTACCTATGATAAGTATGACATAAAAAAACTTATGGACCAAGATGAGAAAATTATTAAATGAAGCTATTGATACTTATAGCCATATTCGTCAAACCTAGCGGGTATGCTTTAAGAACCAGAAGTTCTATATGTTATTTTATTTTTACGTAAGAAACAGATTAGTCTCAAGTCTTACGACTTATTTCTATACTTGTGCTTCTTGCTAGGGAGTTTCCCTTGGTCCAGCTCTGCCCAGCCCCACTCTGTCTGACTTCCTCTATTTGCATCGCTCTCCCTCATCGTTAGTTTCCGTCTCGCCTTTACGGTCTCGACGGTAAGCAAATCGCCACTTCCATACTTGCTGACTGGGTACCATGCACAGAACGGCAGTCTGCGGAACACGTGATACTTCCTCCCTACCTGTCTGTGTGCACTGACAACTACAGCGCAAGTCACTACTGCTGAAGCCCTTTGCTGATATTTTGTTCGCGGCCGACGATATCGTCAACTGTCGTTGCTTACTTTTTCGCTGCTGTTCGTCGGCCGGCGATGAAACACGTTGTGAACTCATCTCACCAGGCCAACCCACCCTATGAGCAACGAGCTGAACTTTACTTACTACCGGGGTTTGAGTCTTTCGCCTCCACGCTTTCCAAGACGAACACGTACATACATGCCTTACCTACCCTGGTACGTAGGCAGGCAGGTAGATCAAGCTGCTTTCAGTCCAGCGCGTCGTGAATCACGTGACTCTCCCCTACTCACCGGCCTGACTTCGTACCGTATTGATAACGACATGCACTGTAACGAGCTCGACTCACCCAAGGTCAGCGAGCACACGTACAGTACTTCGCACAGTACCACCAACAGCCGCATCGGTCTGGCGCGCGCGCCTGGAACTTCCATCCCTCGACTCTCGCCACGGCCTCCGTGGCTAAGCGGCCCAACCTCCATTATTTGGACCGAGGTCTGAGCTTTCAAGCATTCGCACGACTTTACCGCCAGAGGCTCGGTCGTTGCTCAGATCGAGGCGAGGCACCGACGCTCCGACGCAAAGCTGGACAGCCTCCCCCCGGACAAGCCACAGATTTTCCGCTCGGCTCGAGTGGGACGGAGAGCGGCGGGAATCTCCGCATGGGAGTATGTCCGGCCCTCTGGCAGCCCTGTACAACCCGTCTGAATCTGACATTGCCACAAGCCCGTGGAAGCGTTACTGCTCAACCCGACACCATTCCTTTCCAGACTATGGGTCAGCACTGTCTTGTCCAGGAGCCGGCTTTGTATCGTTCACTGAAGCGCTCCCCGCAGGACGCCCATCGCTAGCATGCGTGGGGGATCAAACCGAATGGTACGCTATTCTATTCCCTTCTCCATGGTCGGTGAGGTACTGATCTTAGACAAGAGGCAACTCAATGCGCCGATTGCCCCTCGGAACACCTTGGATCAGCCACAGAATCTTTCGGTCAGTGTCTCCGGCAGCGATGTGCGCCCCGTGAAGCGGCAAAGATTGGGCCCCATGGACAGTCCCTATTTTCAGCAGTCGAGTCATCAAGACGTCCAAACACTGGACTGGTCCAGCTCGCACGACTGTTTGAAAAGCAACTCTAGGATCGGAAAGACGGCGCCAAGCCTCCAGTCTCAAGCACGCGAGCTCGGCCTTCCGCGGCCCAAGTTGACCGGCGGTAGGACGCGGCTGCGCCGAAACCGCAGCCACAAAGAGAACTGTCATACCTCTCTCTCGCCGACGTCAGATGTCAGGGAATCCCCCGGTGACAGTCCTGACATCTTGGCTCACGATCCACCGCCGGCCAACGTCGTGTCAGATGTGCAAACGCGGCAACGCGGTGCGATATGGGCACCAAGCGCTTCGGGAGCGACAAATCCTCCAACCAAGTTCCACAAGTTGCCTCGCGCTCTCGAAGAAATTGCGGATTCGGAGGATGAGCTGAGCTTCGATCACAAAGGCGACAAGGCAAAAAGGCCAACCAACTTTTCCAGGTTCGTTGACAAGCCCCGACGGACGACACATCGAGGCGATATTGCGCCCACCTTGTTCAAAACGCCTTTACACTCGCATTCAGCAGTTTTGCGGGAGGGTGGTGTTGCCATCGGTGTCATGAGAGCAGCAAGCCATAAAAATTTCTACGAACGCGATCCTGACCAGCAACCGAGGCAACTGCTGCTTCGGCAGAAGCCGGAAAACGAGCACGAACTAGTCCCTGATCCGGCAAATGGCGAAGAGCAAGCGCTCGAGTGGCTGCTCCTTGATACTCGGACCATCAGCAAACTGCAGCATGCTCAATTAAGCCGTTGTGTAATCATCGATCGCCCCATGGCCAAGTTGTTTCTCGAACTCGAGACTGTCGAAGACGTCGAGAAGCTACTCCGAATTACTCCACGAAAAGTGACGTTCGATTCTCCCGCGTGAGTGATGACACGCGGCAGTAAAACCTTCTGCCATCTTCCTGCTAATGAACCCTCAGGCGCCACGTCGACTGCACAGTGAATAGGAATTTCCAAATGAGCAAAGACTACTCGGCCAAGAACTGCACAAAAGGCAGCGAGCCAAGGCAGCCAGGCGTAGCCAAAAGCAACATGGCACCTTGGTCCACTACTGATGCGAGATTTGCGGTGGACTCGGAGCCTGTCTCGAGAAGCAAGAAGTTGATAGAAAAAATGCGGTCTGATGCTCCCCGAAAAAACGAGGAGAAACGCGTCGTCGTCCAAGGCGGCGAGCCAGAAGTGCGCCCCACGAGCACTATCACGCGGTTGCGACAGACGAGGAGCTCGCTACCAACGGTCCCTGGCGGCAGTCCAACACTCGACCGCTGGACCAGCCAAAATGCTGCGTGGCGAGAGCGCTGGAAAAGGTCGCTCGTGTATCCGGCGACAGGAAAGAATCGCACGACGGTGGACGTCGACGATATCCCCAGACTGGATGAGGGCGAGTTCCTGAACGATAATCTCATCAGCTTCTATCTGCGATTTCTGGAGATGAAACTGGAGACGGAACGGCCGGAGCTCCGGAAAAAGGTCTACATTTTTAGCACCTTTTTTTTCGAGAAGCTGAGATCAACGCGCGGAAAGATCAACTACGAAGGGGTCAAGGCGTGGACGGCCAAGTTCGATCTGTTCTCGTACGACTACATCATCGTACCCGTCAATGAGCACGCCCACTGGTATCTGGCAATCATCTGCAACGTGCCAAACGCCCTGAACGGCATCCCAGCAGGGAACGACATCGAGATGATAGACGTGTCGCAGGATCGTCAACAGCCTGTCGTTTCATCCGGCACGAGCACATGCACGCGAACAGTGGCAGGCACGCCCCCGGATGCCACCGATGGAGCGGTACAGAAGTCGAGCCTGGGGCAGCCCAAGATCGTGACGCTCGACTCTCTTGGCTCCCAGCATTCGTCTACCATCAAGGCCCTCAAGGAATATCTCGCAGAGGAGGCCAGGGACAAGAAGAAAGTCGATCTGGCAATTCTGCCTAACGGGATGAAGGCCAAAGACGTCCCCACGCAGAACAACTTCTGCGACTGTGGCCTCTTCGTTTTGGGGTACGTGGAGGAATTCCTCAAGGATCCCGACGGAAATGCGCGCAGATTGCTTGAGAAGGAACTCCTAGGATGGGACATGCAGCCTTCTAGACTTCGAAAGAGGATGCGGGAATTGCTGTTTGACCTACAAAAAGAGCAACAGGCGCGGTTGGTCCAGGAGACGAAGTCACGGAAGCAGAGATCATCGCCGACCCGCAAAGCCACAGACGGGAAGAAGCAGACTGCCACCGAGTCTGCAGCGGCTTCTGCTCCCTCTTCTGAGACTGGAGTCAAGGTCGATTCAGTCGCCGAACACGCTACCGCGCTGTTGATGAAGAAATGCGATTCGGAAAGATTGCCATGCGTCAAAGACGACGGCCCGGCCGTGGAGGACGAGGTCAAATATGTCGAAACACTAAGCGATTCCAGTAGCAGCACATGCACTAGGAACGGTGTCGTTCATTCGACGCAAACATCTCCTGTCGGCCGACCTCCAAAGGGGGGAACTAGGGTCGCTATGGAGCCGGCAGTCAGCGAGAAAGCTGCTCCGGCGACCAAGGGGCATGGGCCGCTGAGCACCGACCAGCCACCGCTCGTACGCACGCTCTCAAGCTCTTCGCCACCGACGGTGCTCGGCGGTGAACCTCTGGGGCGCCTTGGACCGCGAGAACAATCGGGCGACGTGATTGAGATGGGCAGCGCCGTCGTGTCTTCTCTTGAACATGCGATGCCTGTGATGCGCACTCCGACGACTGTTCCGCTCCCCACGACAAAATGGCGAACAGGTTACGGCGGTATCGATCGCTCGGTGGACCTGACGTGATCGGTATTGACCTTGGTCAACGATTGGTATCGGTCACTCGTCCGGCCTAGCTCGGCGACTATTCGCTCGATTTAATAGGCTATCCGAGGCCTTGATGGGGGTTAGCAACCTCGGTTCGAAGTCGGGTTTTCCTGAGATATTTGGTTTCTTTGGTGGGGGGTTTCCCTTCTGGCTTGCTTCCCCCTTTTGTCTTCCCCCCTGTCGTCGTTGATTCGAATCAGCTCGTTGTTTTGGAAGCAGAGAACGGGTCGAGGGTCGGGACTTCGGAATGGCTACGTGTTGGCGCGAGAAGCGCTGAAGACGGCTGCTGTCACGGGAGTCGCGAGCGGTCGAATACATCAATGATTTTCATAGAAATGCCCGTCTCCGTGTACGGTCAGCGAGTGATGGCTTGCGGTCATAGACGTAGGGCAGTCTCGGCGGAGTGTGGATGGGAGACCAGGCTGAAGCGCGCGAGAAGGCCGAGGAAAAAAAAAAAACAACAACAACCATTTATTTCATGTCCCCCCTTTTTATGCTATTTCCGCGACGTACGGCAAGCTATGATGCCTCCTCCTCCTCCTCCTCCTCTGCGTCTCCTTCGCACACCCCGTTGACCGGGGCCGACAATGCCCTCGGCACCTCGAAAATGACGCCCCCGTTGCGGGCACCCCGATACACGGTCCATCGACCTAGGCGGTGCTCCCTGGCGACGGCGGCGACGACGCACAGGCCGTCGCGGCCGCGGTCGCCGCGCTCGAAGACGGCGATGTCATTGACGATGCCTCGGATGGGACAGCTCGCCTCCTTTTCTTTTTCTTCCTCCTCCTCCTCCTCCTCCTCCTCCTCCTCCTCCTTCTCCTCCCTGTCGTCGTCGCCTTGGGCGTCCTTTCGGTGGCCACCCAGGACTGCGACGGGCTCAATCCTTTTCCGGTCTTCCGACAGTCTCCAGACGCGGATGTGACCGTCCCAGCTACCGCTGAGGATGACGTCGGAGTAGGGTATGGTCCTGAGGGCGGTGATCCAGCGCGGCGCCGGGGCGGGGACCGCCTTCGGGCCGGGGGCCTTCTCGGCGGAGGCCTGGCGGGGGTCCAGGGGCGGGTCGATGCCGTGGGCGATGGGCTCGATGTAGACCGGCTTCTTCTTCTGAACGCTCCAGAGGGAGATGGCGCCGTTGTCGCTGCCCGTGACGAAGAGGTCGTCATCGATCATGGCGATACGGTCCATACTGCCCTCGTGCAGGAGGGAACGGGGGTCGATACCCGGGCGGGGGAGCTTCTTATCGACGGCGCCGCCGCGGAACACCAGCTGCGTCTCCTCGACGACTTTCCATAGGCGGGCGGTGCGGTCGCGGGCGCCGACGGTGACGCAGCGCTCCTGGGCGAGGGCGTCGACGTCTACGACCTGGTCCTGATGGCCGAAGAGCGTCTCGACGTAGGCCAGCTCATCCAAGCTCCAGACCTTGACGGTGCGGTCCTTGGACGACGAGTAGAGCTGGTTGGTGCCGCGGCGAAAGGCGAGCCCCGTGACGGCGTCGCGATGGTGCGTCATGACCTTGATGGGCTTGAGCGACGCCGCCTCGTAGACGATGAGTTTTCGGTCCTCGCCGCCCGTCACCACGTACTTGCCGTCCGGCGACGCGGCCACGGCCAGGATGCGGCCCACGTGTCTTTGATAGCTCCTATCCTTTGCCTTGGCCGCGTTGCCACGGATCCACGACACGAGCTCGGGCCGTTTCCTCGGCGGAGCGGGCGGCTTCTTGGGCTTGCGCTTGGTCGACTGCGGGTATTGATCCCGGGGGAGGTCCTGCGTCCTCCACTTGTGCAGGTAGAGGTCTTTGGTGGCGGTGTAGAAGAAAGGGGCGCAGACGGCGACGGAGGTGACGGCGTTGGTGTTGCTGCGGTACAAAGTCTGCGACGCGTTGCCAAAGGCCAGCTGCGAGGCTAGCCTGCGGTACACGCGACCCTTTGTCTCTGCAACGTCCTCCTGAAGCCTCTCGGCGATGAGGTCTCGATCGATGTCGGCCGCGTCGAAACCGGCTTCGTCGACGTGCTGCTTGACGTTTTCCAGGTAGCGCTCGGCCAGCCGCAGCCTCTTTTCGGCAGCCGTCTCGGCGTCGTCGTCTTCCGATTCCACACTTTCAGGCACGTCTCTGGCTTCCGCGTGGCCTTCTGACGAGGAGTCGTCGTCGTCGTCGTCGTCGTCGTCATCGTCGTCGTCAGTCTCGGGCTCAGGACGCTTCCCACGTTGCTGGACTCGCTTCGTCGACGGCTTGATGACCTGTTTTCGGGACGCTTTGAAAGCGGCCACCTTTTTTTTTTGGGGTCCATCAGGAGCTGAGGGCCGTTTGCGCTTCTTCTGTGAGCCGGGTATTGTGAAAAAGGACGACATGATGGCTCGCCCTGCCAGACAATGCCTTTTGAAGCCGTGCTTCTCTTCACATGGAATATCGAGGGAAAAAAAAAAAAAAAAAAAAGATCGCGACGGATGAAAATCGGCGCGCGTGGTGCCCCACTAGACGGCCAATGGGACACCAGTTTCGGGAAATAGTGGCTCCGTGACGTACAATAAGCAGCCTAGAGCCCAGGTACCTACCTAGGAGGTGAGCTCCCATCACCTTGCCCTGCTATCCACGCCATCCCTCTCTATCTCTCCGACCGCAGCCAGACGAATCCGTGAAAATGTGAGTATCGGAATGTCCTTGAGCCTGCTCTCGAGCTAACACGTCTGCCAGGGAGGTGCTGCTGGGCATCACGGGCAAGGACTTTACCCTCATCGCAGCCTCTAAGGCGGCGATGCGAGGCGCCACCATTCTCAAGGCCTCGGACGACAAGACGCGGGTGCTGAACAAGCACACGCTGCTGGCATTCTCGGGCGAGGCCGGGGATACAGGTGCGACGCGATGCCCTCCCTGAGTTGGTTTCGACGGTCTGACGCCGTAGCAGTGCAATTCGCCGAGTATATCCAAAGGAACGCCCAGCTATACTCAATGCGCAACGAGACGGAGCTGTCGCCGTCGGGCCTGACGCATTTTGTGCGCGAGGAGCTGGCTTTGAGCTTGCGGTCGCGGCGTCCCTACTACGTCAATCTCCTCATTGGCGGCGTAGACCCCATCTCGGGCAAGCCGTCGCTCTACTGGCTCGACTACCTGGCGTCGCTGGCCGAACTTCCCTACGCGGCCCACGGTTATGCGCAGTGCGTTCTTTGTCCTGTATGCGACGATTCTGGCTGATGCCGTCTTGGCAGGTACTACTGTCTGTCTATCCTCGACAAGCACCATCACCCAGACATTACGCTCCCGCAGGGCCTCAAGATCTTGAACATGTGTGTGGATGAGCTGAAGCGGCGGATGCCCATCGACTTCAAGGGCATGGTGGTCAAAGCGATTAAGGTGGATGGCATCGTGGATATAGAGTTTGATGACGATCGCGTGGTGAAGAGCGCCTGAGGATGGGCATGATGTCGCTGTGGACTCGGGTTATCTCTTGGCCTCTCGGCCGCGTCGGGTGTCGGATTTAGTACTCATTGGCGTCGGGGCAACTCGGATGACCTTTAGTCGGGCTTGACGGGGTCATGGGTTGTGGTAGCGGACGTACAGTTGTTGCGCCTGACCGCGGCCGTAACATTGCTACGAAGCTGCTGACCGAAACTTTCAACGCCAAGTCTTCCTAGCCCAAGGTACTTACCTACTTTGTGGTGTTTCTGTCTGCTTCATGACTTGGTGTGGAAACGACACTTTATTCGCGTAATTGTAGGTAATTTGCTTGGAAACAGTCTGGCGGCATGAGTCTTAGCACTCGGCGTTGCACTTCAGCCGCTTCTAACCTATACCCAAATGCTAACTGGCGAGTCACGCCGACTTTAACAGACCGACAGAAGCTGGTTGAGGCAGGCCTCCTACAATTCACCCTTCTTCTTCTTCCAGTTGAGGTTCGGACTCGTGCCGTGACATGGCCGCACACATCGTGAGCGGAACTTTCCGTGTGACGAGGCTGCTTACATAAGTGCGAATTGCCTCGGTCATTTGTCTCCCGTGCCGAGACTTTGGGGGGGGGGGGGAGCAGGGGGGTTCGGACACAGCGACCTCCCACTTCGGCCGCAATTTATCGTCATACGATGCACCGAGTGTCGTGCCCTTGTCGATGAGCCGTGGTTGCGATTGTCCGCCCGTCTTACGGATACTGGATGCCCATCGTCTTAGTGGTGTCCGTCGATATTCGCACGGTGTGGCAGAGTCTGCCTGGGACCGCCGCCCCTTTCAGCGACACACTACGACGAGCCCAGGCTATTTCCAGGCTTGCAGGGAGCCCGGACACCTTCACCAACGGCTTGCTACAAACGGCCACAGCGGGCAGCTGGTTTTGTGCGTTGTCGTGCTGCTAGCCTGTGACCGAAACGCGTGTCTGAGCAGGTCATACCGCTGGCCGTTTGTTGTAAGGCCCGAGAGCCCCGGTTCGTCGAGCCCGCGTACTGTGCGGGCCTCTTTTTTTTTTTTTTTTTTTTTTGCTATCCGCCACTGATATCCCCACCACGATTCGGCGATGGGTTTTGTGAGGAAAAGACGGCTGACCACGAATACCTACCTACCTACTAGTCCTACCAGTAGAAAATGATGAGAAGTGCCCTCGCCCCCAAAGCTAAACCAGCCGAGTTACTGCACGAGGCATCTAGTCTCGAAGGCAGCCGGTAATGCTGGGATGGACTTGAGATGACGACTCTTCACAGCGGCACATAGCTGGCAGCTAGGGGCAACACTGTGCAACTACAATTGGCGGTTCTAGTTACTTATTGGTATAGTGGACTGCCCCGAGAAACGAGGTGTCAACTGTCCGCATAAAGCGCATGCGAAAGTACATCCGCCATCTTGTTTTTGTCGCTGTAAATATGAAAGGGATGGAAGTTGACAACAGACAGTTGTGACGTCCAGGGCCAAGCAGGCACCGACTGATGACTCGTAGGGTGACCGCTATCAGCTGTGCGGGAACGGGCTGTAGTATCGAGGTGGACTACTGCGCCTGTACCTGACAAATACTGTGCTGTTAGGCATCAGCAAGCGTGGGGGCCAGCTCTGCCGAGATCCCTTCGGCGCAACTCATCATGTATCCCAGACGTAACCATCAAGTTGTCGTCGCATTTGCCCCCCCTCTCCCCTCCCAGGCTGACTGCGAAGTCGGACGCCAGGCAGCACAGTGTCAGTCAGGACGGAAGGTCGTGAAGCCTTGGGGAAGGGGTGGGGAGGGGCTTTACCGATAGTATCTGTACTTGAGCGAGCCTGGAAAAGCAACCAAAGCCGCAGCCCCAGGAAGGCCCCTTCAAAGTCAAGATACGTGAAGCGGGCTTGCCCCTTTCTTTCTAGCAGCCACCCGCAGCGAAGGCTCGGGGGAGGTACCGAAACCTGAAAAATAGGTAGGGTGGAAGGGCAGGGTTTAAGGAAGAAAAAAAAAAAAAAAAAAAAAAACTTCTTCCGCATGCACTAGCCTCACTCAGCCACTTCCCTGCTATCTTCCGCCTCGCCAGCTGCATTCATCCCTCTTTTCCCCTTCCTTTTTTTTTCTTCTCTGCTTCCTTTCGCCACCTCTCCTCCCCCTTTCACAAATCCCTCTCCTCCTCCCTCCCCAAAAGCACCGTCCGCAAAGACGCCATCGTCTTTCCTTGGCCTCTCTTTCCTTTGAAGATTCTGCGTGGTTCTTCGAGGGAGTCTGCACAACACACTGCGTGTGTTCTAATTTTTTTTTTCCCGCTGCCTTTGAAGGGGAAAAATCGGGACCACAAGCTCTCTGTTTTCTCTCGTTTGCGCATTTCTCTCCTGTCTCTATCGTGCGGACAGTCGACCCCTAGCATCTTCTTCGGAGAGGTGTTTTTTTTTTCCCAACTGCCGGAATTTGACTATCGCACCAAGGCTCTACCTGCAGCCCCGAGACTTTAACCTTCCTCCGCCAACCAACCAACCTGCACTTGGAAACTCGTTCTTGCAACATGGCGGATCAACTCAACATGGGCGGACTCACCCTCGGTCCTGATGGCGGCGGCCAGCAACCTCGCCGATCCTACATCCCCCCTCACATGCGAAATCGCCCTTCTGGCCCCCCTCCTCCCGTCATAAACGGCGGCATGAACGGCGCACCGCCTAACGGCAACGTCGCTATGAACGGACTCGGCAACAGTGCTTGGGCCAAGTGAGTATTCGCTCCAACCGTTCGCTGCTCATTCGCTGACACTCGTTGCAGTCAAGGTTACGCTGTCCCTCCTCCCCAGGGTAACTGGTCCAACGGGCCCGAGGCCCCGCCTGCTTTCCAGAATGCTCGCCGTGGCGGTTGGGGTGGCCGAGGAGGCCACTCGGGAGGCGGCTATGAAGGTCACGGCGGTGGCGGCGGCGGCGGCGGCGGCGGCGGCTACGCGGCTCGCGGTTCCGGCGATGGCCAGTGGCGAGATGGGAAACACATTCCCGGCCCCGCCAACGCTCGACTCGAGCGTGACCTGTTCGGCACCATCGACGACCCGTCCAAGCAGCACACGGGCATCAACTTTGAAAAATACGACGACATCCCTGTCGAGGCGTCTGGCCATGACGTGCCCGAACCTGTTCACCAATTCACCACTCCTCCTCTGGACGAGCATTTGTGCAGCAATATCGAGCTTGCTCACTACAAGGTCCCCACCCCCGTTCAGAAGTACTCGATTCCCATCGTCATGGGCGGTCGTGATCTCATGGCCTGCGCTCAGACGGGCTCTGGCAAGACGGGCGGTTTCCTCTTCCCGATCCTGTCTCAGGCCTTTATCAACGGCCCTTGCCCTGCTCCGGCCAACGCCGGAGGCCAGTTTGGCCGTCAGCGCAAGGCCTACCCGACGTCGTTGATCCTGGCGCCCACCCGAGAACTTGTCTCCCAGATTTACGAGGAGGCGCGCAAGTTCGCCTATCGTTCCTGGGTCCGCCCTTGCGTCGTCTATGGCGGTGCCGACATCGGATCTCAGCTTCGTCAGATTGAGCGCGGCTGCGACTTGCTTGTTGCGACGCCCGGCAGATTGGTGGACCTCATAGAGCGAGGCCGCATCTCCCTCGCCAACATCAAGTACCTCGTCCTCGATGAGGCTGACCGCATGCTCGACATGGGCTTCGAGCCCCAGATCCGTCGCATCGTCGAGTGTGAGGACATGCCCACGGTGGCCAACCGCCAGACGCTCATGTTCTCGGCCACCTTTCCCCGCGACATCCAGATGCTGGCCAGGGATTTCCTCAAGGACTACGTCTTCCTCTCGGTCGGACGCGTCGGCTCCACCTCGGAAAACATTACCCAGAAGGTCGAATTTGTTGAGGACGTGGACAAGCGCTCCGTTTTACTCGACATCCTCCACTCCCATGCCGGTGGCCTGACGCTCATATTTGTCGAAACGAAGCGCATGGCTGACTCTTTGTCCGACTTCCTCATCAACCAGAATTTCCCCGCCACATCCATCCATGGCGATCGCACCCAGCGTGAGCGAGAGCGCGCTCTCGAGTATTTTCGCAACGGACGCTGCCCCATCATGGTCGCCACAGCCGTTGCCGCCCGAGGCCTCGACATTCCCAACGTCACTCACGTGATCAACTACGATCTGCCGACGGACATTGATGATTACGTTCACCGAATCGGTCGTACTGGCCGCGCCGGGAATACTGGCATTGCGACTGCCTTCTTTAACCGCGGCAACCGTGGTGTCGTTCGCGAACTCATGGAACTGCTCAAGGAGGCCAACCAAGAAATTCCCGCGTTCCTCGAGGCCATTGCCCGCGAGTCTGCCTTTGGTGGCGGCGGCCGTGGCGGCCGACCTCGTGGTGGTGGCGGCCGAGGCGGAGGCAACCGCGACTTCCGCAAGTACGGCGGTGGCGGTGGCGGCTTCGGCGGTGGCGGCTTCGGCGCCGCGTCCCACGGCGGAGGCTACGGCGGCGGCGGCGGCGGCTTCGGCGGTCCCCCCCAGGGAGGCTCCAGCGGCTACGGCGGCGGAGGTTACGGCGGTGGCGGCGGTGGAGGCTACGGCAACCCGGGCGGTCCCGGCGCCCAGTCGTGGTGGTAAACACCCGCCTCGATGGAGAAATGTGCGCCCGTCGGTCAAGATCTAATTTGAGCGACGATCCGACGACCTCTGGCGCTTCGGTTCAGAATTGGTTTTGCTCATTGCATTTTTTTGCTCTTGCGACGTTATTTTTTTTTCTTTTGACTGCTTTATAGTTAAACGACACGGCGGCAATCATGACCTGCGAAAAGGGACGAGTGCCAACTTTCGCACTGGCCAAAGGCAGCATCGGTCACGGGGCATTGACGACGCATCCGATAGATTGCATTTTCTTTTGATTTCGACTCTCCTCGATTGATACCCTTAGACCGAGAGATATGGGGAACTCGACACCGTGGTGTCTCAATGGTTCAGATCTGATGGATCTGGGCAAGGAAAAGTTCTTCTCATATGTCTGCCGTCTAACTCGGGGATGGCGGGCCCCTTGCCCCTTCCCCCCAGGGCATTTTTCTCGTTTTCACGATAGAGGGTCATGGTCGCCGTGCAGATATAGACAAAAGTGGATTTTCTCGGTACTCTGGTGGGAAGCATTGCTCTCGATCAGATGGAGTCAGGTGAGAGCGGAGGAAAGATGGTCGCAGGATCGGCTTTTCCCATTTGATTCTGAGCAAGCCGCTCGATACAGGGTATGGATTTTGAGTGGACAGCCGTGACGGAAGAGCACTCGCTCTTGGAGGCTGTAATGCGCAGGGCCAGGAGGTCCGCACCGATTTGCTCTCGTCCAGAGACAGGATGGGATGATGGCGGTGCGCCGTCTGTGCCCGTGGTCCAGGTCAGGTAGAAAGGATCCAGAGCGAACTGAGAAGTTCCAGCACAAAAAAAAAGACCGAGTTTTTTTCAATACCTCTGGTATGGTTTGCTATACTGCGCTGTAAACCTCACTGACTGTAACCTGGCTGGGTGCTGGAAGAGGCGATATCCATGTCATCTCGGTGAGGACTGCTCGGTGAGGAATGAGGGGGCGACGGGGATTACCTCGGCTAATCATTTGGCTGGCTGCCGAGTGCGATGCAACAGCTTCCTCAGCAAACCGTTAGGACGTAAGCCGGCCCCCCTTCCCCCCCCCCCCCCCCCCCCCCCCCCCCCTTCGCACTCGACGGCAGAACCAGACGCCATGGGGATCTTGGACAGCATCGACAACGGCCTCGCCGGCCTCTTCGGGCAGTGGAATGCGTACTCTACGGGGCTGATGACGGCGCTGGTGGCCGTGGTAAGCTACGGTATCATGACGTCCCGCGAGCCGGACGTGCACCCGCTGCTGCTGGCCAGGCAGTCGGTTGCTTCGCCGGTACGAAACGAGGGCGAGAGCGCCGTGTACCGCAGCCAGGCGGCGCCGCACGGAATGCCACTCAATAGCGGGCTCAACGTCAAGGATGCCGGGGCGGCGCGGTGGAGTCGAGGCCGGGACGGCGACCTGCGAGACGTCTGGCGCAAGGCAGTCACCGGCGATGACAAGGGAGCCAAGGGCCGAATGCTGACCGTCTTGGGGTCCGAGAAGGTGGTTGAGCATGCTTTGAGTGAGAGCTACAGCGCAGTCTAATGGCAGTCGGTGCGGGGGACACAGGCTGACCGGTGGGCACACGACAGGCGACGTGACGAGACAGATCAACATCATCGGCCGCCACATCGCAGACGGAGGCGGCATCAGGGTGGCCATGTACTTGCCCAACTCGGTGGAGCTGCTGGCGGCCTTACTGGCCTGTAGCTTCTACCCGAACCTGACGGCCGTCCTGGTGCCTTTTGACGCGTCGGAAGACGAGCTCATCTCGATGCTGAAACGATCGGCCGTCGACACACTCGTCGCCGCGCCCGGGACCTTTTCTCTCGACGCCGTGGTCGAGGCCTATCCGTCGCTCAGGCAGCTCATCTGGGTCGTGGACGAGGGCAACAGCCACATGGACTGGAGCGACGGCGTGGGTGACAGGGTCAAGGTTGTGACCTGGCGGGACCTGGTCAAGGAGGCTCCCGCGTCGGTTAGCAGCGAGGTGCCCGCGCTGGATCTCAACCACAGCCCCCAGGACGTGGTGACGTTTTGGCAGGGCAAGCCGGGCCAGGCCGGGGAGATGGTGCGCTTCACGCAGGCTAACATCGTCTCCGGCGTTGCCGGCCAGCTGGCGGCGATCCCCACGAGGGACAGGATGGGGCCGTGGGACCTCTTCCTGCCCGTCGATGCTCTGACCAACATACACACGCTGGTGCTCACGCTGACGGCCCTCTACTCGAACGCCTCGCTGGCGCTGAACTCGGTGGCCGGGCGGGCGGCGGACTTGGTGCTCGCTACGCAGGGCATCGCGCCGACGGTGGTGGTGGCCGGTCCCGAGACGCTCCTCACGATGCACAAGGAGTCGGCTGTCAGAGTGGCGTCTGGACTGGGCAAGCTGTCGCACGCCATGTCGACACGCACGCTGGCGGGCCAGGGCGTCTTCGCGCCGTCCAACGTGCTGTCGGTGTTTTCGCCGCGGGCAGCCATCGGCACAACGCCTGGCAAGCTCCGCCTCGTCTATGCGGCGGACAGGGCCGGGGCCGGCATGGCACGGCTGTCGTCGACGGTGCTGTCGGACCTGCGCATCATGATGGGGGCGCGGATTGTGTATGCGTTGTCGGCTGCTCGCGTGGCCGGGGCCGTGAGCCAGACGGCTCTGTTCGACTACAGGGTCGACGAGGGGAGCCATTTCGGGGCGCCGCCGACGAGCGTCGAGGTGCTGCTCCGGGACAAGGGCGAGCATAAGACGACAGACGAGACGATTGAGGGGGAGGTGAGCCGAGATTTTAACCCCCATCGTTCCCCTTTCTCATGGATTCGTCTCTGACGGTCGAGCAGATTGTGGCCCGCGGGCCCTGCGTGTCCGGGACGGAGGCCAGCACGGGCATCGTCGGCAGAATGCGGCCCGACCAGACGCTGTCGTGCATCTGACGATCTGGTGGGGACGCAATGTCTCAGGTGTAGTCGGATGGGCGGGACGAGGGGAATAGGGGGCTTCTTGGCGCTCAATGCCAGCCGTTTATTACCTCTCCGAGGTAGGTAAGTAGGTAGGCAGGCAGGTATCTGTTGTCAGCTTGTTTTTTTTTTTTTTTTTACTTGCACGAGTAAGTGGCAGGATTTTTATTTTTATTTTCATTTTCATTTTCATTATTATTATTATTATTATTATTATTATCTCGCCCAAGGTTGTGTCTGGTGGCCCTTTGCGTCTTGTTTCCCCGAGTTTTGTCCACGGCCCATTCCTGTGGCCGTCTCGGGAGCCTTCAAGAAAACAAAAACAACAATCGATGCAGAGTCGAGGCAATCATGGCCTGAGCGCTCGAGGAAAGCGGCGATGCGTCGGAAGCTATCCAGGATGCTGCTGCTGCCGACGCGGCGGCCGGAGTCGGAGCCCGGCTTCCGTCGGCCGTCGGCGGCGACGGCGGCGCCGGAACTTTATCAACTGCCGCCTCGTCGGCCGTCGGGATTCGGCGGAGCGACGCAGGAAGAGCCGGGTTGTATAGATTCCGACTCCGTCCTTTATCGGACCTGCGCCCGCTGCGCTGCCCTCGACTTTGCCCGAATCCTCGACTGGAAGGCCGGTCAGCCGCGGGCGTGGATTCCACTGTCGCATGTGCTGCTGCAGCCACAGCAATCGCAGCAGGCCGCGGGCTCCACGACCCTGTGTCCGTATTGCCTCTTCTTTGGCGCCATGCTCGGTCCCGATGCCGCCGCCGCCGGACTCGGGGGCAAGTTCACGCCCTACCTACGCATCAGGCTGGCCTTTGAGAGGCTGGGAGGCGTGGGCGAAAGACATGAGCTTGCTCGGTGCGTGCTGGCTGAGGTGGTGACTCGTAATCGCGCACTTCCCCGGGGCTTCATCGTCAAGGCCCAAGGCGAAGAGGAAGGAGAGAAAGGCGAGGACGACGACGACAAGGATGCGAGACGACTCCGAGGTCGGCTTGTGCCGCGCATGCTGGATGTGGCGCTGCTCAAGTGCTGGATGCATCATTGTCGCGAGACGCATGCGACTACGTGTCGACGGCCGTCCGAAGCCATCGTCTCGGGTTTGCGACTCATCGACTGTCTCGAGAGAAGCATCGTCTGCGCAGATGGACTCGAAAACTGCGAATACGTCACCCTCAGCTACGTCTGGGGCCTGCCTGACGGGGACGACGACGACGACGGATTCGCCCTGCCCGAGGTCATCCCGGCCGTCTTCGCCGACGCCATGACGCTGACGACATCACTCGGCCTTCGCTACCTCTGGATCGATCGCTTCTGCCTGTTCCCCTTGGCCGAGGAGGAGCAGCGTCGACAGACGGGCCTCATGGACGACATCCTTTCCCGCGCCGAGCTCACCCTGGTGGCGGCATCTGGCTCCAAGGCCGTCGACGGCCTCGCCGGCGTCAGCGTGCCGCGCCAAGCTCAGCTGTCGCTCAAGACGGAAACGGGCCTATACACGACGACGCTGCAGCGACCCGACCTGGAGACGGCGGCGTCGGCCTGGGCCGGTCGCGCCTGGACGCTACAGGAGGGTCTGCTGGCCCGTCGGAGGCTCGTCCTCGGCCGGTCGCAGGCCTACTTTCAGTGTCGGGCGCTGCACTGCGTCGAGAGCGTGGCGCTGCCGCTGACGACGGCGCCGACGGTCGATCTGGGACGCGTCTTCCCCGATTGTCATGCCCGACCGGAGCTACAGATCGGCACCTTCATGGCCAGGAGACTGGCCCGACCGGAGCATCGACTGGACGCCTTCGCCGGCGTGCTGAGGGCGTGGGCCCGTGCTGCTTCTCGTCCGCTTCAGCACCTCCTCGGCCTGCCGCTCTTTCACCCGGATGCCTTTGTCGACGTCGCCGTCGTCAGTCAAACCGATAGACTGGCCGTAGCTCTCGGCTGGATGGCTGATGGTACGGCCTCGGCCTCTGCTCGTACGCGCGGCGGCGGCGGCGGCGGTGCGTCGTCTCCCTGTCGTCTCCTACCCGTAGCAGGCCCCGGAGCGGAAGCATCCTATTATCCATCATGGACCTGGCTCGCTTGGACGTTGGAGCCACCGAGCGACGGACGAGGCTTCAACTTTAGCCTCGTCGGCAGCGACGACTCTTCTTCTTCTTCTTCTTCTTCTTCTTCTTCTACCACCACCACCACCACCACCACCACCACCATCATCGACCGAGTCTGCGCCGTGCCCGGCATGGAAATCTCCATCGGCTTCACCACCCCCGGCGTCGTCCTCTCCTGGGAAATCGACGGAGGCGAGGCCCTGAGTCGAAGACGCGACCCCATCAGCTTCCTCCGCCTCGAAACCTTGTGCGCGGACCTGCATCTCAGCGCGCGACCGCCCTGGACCGTCGACCAGGCCCTGACGCCCGCTCTGGCCCCGCACGCTCGACTCGCCATAGAGGCTTGGGTTCGCGCCGCGTCGCCACCACCACCCGACCGTCGTCATCGCCTCGTCCTCGTCCTCTTGTCCGGTCGCGGCTGGCGTCTCGGAGGCGCCGCTACCGCCCTTGTCTGTCGTCATCGTCGGTGGGATCCGGCTCAGCCTTTGCTTAGGCTTGGCGCGCTCGCTGTCGAGCATCACGGCCTGGTCGTCGTTGGCGGACATTGCCGTCCGCGTCATGCTGTCCTCCGGGGGGAGGACGGCCATCTGAGCTTGAGTATGAGGGAGGTTGATCTCTACTGATATGAGGCGGCTTCTTGGCCACAGGATAGCGAGCTTTGTTTTTTTTCTTCTCCTTCTTCTTCTTCTTCTTCTTCCTCCTCCTCCTCCTCCTTTCTTTTGATACGATACAGAAGCAACGGCTTTTCCATCACCACTCGCCAGGGGCAAGGCAAGCCTCAAGCGCATCACGTCAAGTCGTCTAAAACAGCCCGAGTCGACAGACTATCGAGTACCCATCCAGCGATCCGGCTTCCCACGTCACCCACCAGCGCGTCGTAATGCGCCGCCGTCGGCACAAACAGCCCGCAGTGCGCTCCGACCTCGTCGACGCCTTCCAGATAGACGTCCACCCAGGTCGGATCCCCGCCGCCGGCCGTCACCTTGCGCGGCAGGGCGCAAAACTTGCGGCATCCGCGCGGCGTAGACGCGCCCCGGTCTGCTGCCTCGGACTCGGCCGCCTTGGCCTTGGCCTCGTCCCTTTGCCGTCGCTCCGTCTCCTTTTCCCGCCGCCGGGCCGCCTTTTGCGCCTCGCGCTGCTGCTTGTCGGCCTCTCGCTTCGCCTCCTTGCGCCGCCGCTCGAGCAGCTTGTCGCGCCTGCGTATGACCTTGGCGCGGTTCTTGACGGCCTCCTCGTATGCCCGTTGGGCGCGCTTGGCTTCCTTCTCGGCCTGTTTGCGCGCGGGGCCTTGGGCGAACTGCTCGAAATCCGGCGGCTCGGGCTTTGTTGGCTCGTCCGGAATCGGCTCGAGATCTGCGTCTTCCTGGTCCGGGATGGCTACTCTATCTGTGTCGTCTGCTTCGCCCTCGTCTCCGTCGTCCTCGTCTCTTGAGACGGCCGGGTCGGATCCCTGACTCTGCGCGGAGGGAGGAGGGGACGACGGAGGGGTGGTCAAAACAAGGGCCGCAGAGCCCGCTTCTTGTCCCGCCGGCCTCTTACAGTCTGGTTGCTCCTCAATAGCGTCGTCCTCCCCCTCGGATTGCTCATCTTTCTTCGCCTTGTGCTGCTGCTGCTGCTGCTGCTGCTGCCGAGAATCCGTATCCACCGGCGTCTCAACGGATTCTTTCGTCGAGCATTCGGTGTTTCCGGCACGCAACTCCTCGTCGTCTGCGGACACGTTGGAGAGACCGGCCTCGCTGTTGTGCCTCTCGGCGCCGACATCGGTGCGTTTCGGCACTTTGGGCCGGCCGGAGCAGAGGGTATAGTAGTTGGCGAAGCGGACCCTAACGCTCAACGCGACGGCACTTCCGTCACTGCCAGCGCGTACCTCGTCGACGTCTTCCAGAGCACGCAGCCTGTCGTACCTCGAGACCAGGCCGGGATAGTCGGCCAAGCACCCGCCAAACTCGAGATGGGAGACGATGTGATTGCGAAGAGCGTTGAAGAAGCCCTCGGACTTGTGCTTGGAGGTAAAGTGCATGACGCGTTTCAGGAACGGCTGCTCCCGGAAGGGCTCATCGTTCCAGTAAGGCGGATCGAAGCACGGGTCTGTCTCGGGCGGGGCCGGCGGAGGCTCGGCAGCGAGCAGCGCCGGCCCGTCGGCGGCATCCTCGGCGGGCTGGAAGAGGCTGGAGATGCCGGCGGCGATGATGCGCGGATGGAGACCCAAGAAGGGCGCGTCAAGGGACAGAGTGCCGAGGATGCGATGTTTGAAGGCATCCGCACCATGGTTGTACGGACCCGGGCCCAAGCCGGGCTTCGAGGTGGGCGGGTCAACGCGCTTTGCCGGCGGAGGCCTGGACGAGACGGACGCACCATGAGAGCGACCTCGGCAGCGAGCAGGCCGCCCATGGAGTGACCGACGAGGACAACATCGGTGTCAGGCGACTCGTGCGGCTCGAGCCAGGCGCTTAAGTTGTCGCGGGCGACGTCGACGGCATGATATGTCTTGTAGCGGGGATAGATCTTGGTGTGGACAACATGGGAGTCGGCGAGGACATGGCGCACCAGGGCATGGACATGAGCGGGAAAGGAGCGAAATGACTGGGCGTTTCCGTAGAAGCCATGGATATAGACGAGAAGCAGCAGTCGACGAGGATCTTCGTCAGGCGCGGCTTCGGGCACCAGGGACTGGGTTGAGCGGGAACGGGGGTCCGAGGCCGGAGTCGGGGAGAGACGGTCGACGGAGCGGCGCGGGCGCAGCGACATGACGCGACTTCCAGGCAGACGAGAAACAGTCAGGGTCTGGAATCTGGATGGAGCGCGGATGCGGTCTGGGCTTCGCGTTGGTGGTTCTGGAGAGGAATGTTTTGGGTGTAAGGTGTGTGGGTGTGGGTTTAGGTGAGGCGAGGCGCGGGCCGGGCGATAAGATAGGAAGGAAGAGAGAGAGAGAGTGAGCGCGCGCGAGAGAGAAAGAGGGGGGTTACCTAAGTAGTTAGTAATGCGGCAACATGCGTGTTATATGGACATGCATGCACATACGTTTATGTGAGTATGTGCGTATATGTGTGTATATGTGTTTGCATGTGTGTGTATGTGGTGTACGTTTGTGTGTGTGTGTGTGGTTAAGTGTGTTTGTGTGTGTGTGATGGGCCAGACCCCCGGATGAAACACCTGAACACCAGAACAGGCAGATGTGCCCAACAAGGCTAAGGCTGTGTGTGATGCAGATTCTGGCGATTGACGACCATGGGGCTCTCCACTGTCAAACTAAGTGCTCGATACAAACCTGCAGGGATCAATTCAACCCACGAACCCAGGGCCGGCCGGCGAGACAGTTCGTATACTGGCTCGTATTCTACTTTTGATGCCTACCTGCCTGCCTAGGTACCTACCTGGGTTGCCTCGCGCCTTTATCCCCGTATTCGTATACACACTACCCTATTCGTGTACTGGTTTGGCCGGTGGATCGGATCGTTCATCGACGGCCAATCCATCCACGTCCACTATATGCACACACATGCACCGAACCGAACCAAGCGCCAATCCGCCAGCGGCCCAACGGCCGAAAGCCATAAAGACAAAAAGAAGAGGGTAAAGGAAGGATGGCGTCCCATTCCTCTTCGTACCTTTTTTTTTCTCGTCGTCTTCCAAAGGAATGGCCAAGCCTTGGCTTGTTTTTATCTCCAAAACAATCCCTCTTCTCCAGTCCGGCCCGTTTCCCCCCCCCCCATAAAACGCGTGAGGCAGAACAGGAGCCCTGATTGGCTGCTGCCCCCCCTCCCCTCCCCCGGTCGGTACTACAAGCGAGATTGAGGTCCCCATTGCATCAAATTTCCAACCTCCGCTTTCTCCTCTCCGCTCTTCTTTAGCCCTGCATCTTTCTTCTTCTCTCCCTTTTTCTCCAACATCGTCAGCATCGTCTTTCGCCATGACCGCTCCTCTCCTGCACCTACCGGCTGGTCGTGGCTGAGCGTCGTACCAATCCTCTCCGCCCCCGACGTCCAAGATCCCGGCCGTCACGATGACGACGACGCGCGAAAAATAGAAGCTTCCGTCAGCCCCAAACCAACCGCTGCGTCGTCTCCTGAGGCGCTTCCGATCCTTACTGCCCACGTTTGCCCTGTTTGTCTTTTTTGTCTTGTTGCCTGTACGAATACTACTGGGCATGTTCTATTTACACCGCCCGCCAGCTGCCATGGACGGCCAGCAGCCGTCGTCACTCCCTCGGGCTGCTAAATCACCGCACTTTCTGCACCGTCATTATCATGACAATTCCCGCCGTCGCGACGCTACTCACGACAACTCGCATCACCATTCTTCTCGTCATGGAACGCCGCACCTGACGGCCACTTGCTCCGACGACGCCACGGAAAGCCTTGACGAGCTCGCCTCTGACTGCGATTCCTCACATGCGCGACTCCAGCTTCGCACCGTCACCGAACCCTCTGGCTCTGAGCAAGCCCCTGTCGCAGACGCAGCCGCCTACAGCAACGTCGCCATTACCGGCGTGAGCTCGCAGGCGGCTACCGTCAGCTCTGCGTCAGACACCGTCGCCAGCTCGGCCTCGGACACGGTCGTCAGCTCTGCCTTGGACACTGTCGCCAGCTCTGGTCTGGACACGGCCACTAGCAACGTCAATACCGCCCCCTCGGCCAGTACTAATACCGTCACGGCCGCCACGTCCTCTTACACCAGCGCCTCTTTCGCAGCTCCAACTAGCCTTCTGGCAGACATCAAGACGACGTCGTGGCTCACAACTGCCCCGGCGTCCACTCCTTCACCCATCACCTCCACACATGCCATCTTCAGCGATCTACGTAATGGAACTAATGGTGAGTATACTCGCTGAAGCCTCGGCCTTTGTTGCCGTGGGACTGACGGTCTCTCATCAGCTATGCCTAATGCAAACTCGTCGCTCGCTACCTCTCCTCTCACCGTCTCTTCGTCTCCCTCCAACTCGTCGCTGCCGTCGTCTCTGAACTCTTCGTCACCCACCACCTCCTCTTTTGATGTGTCCATACTGTCGGCACCGACGTCTTTCACCCGGACGTCTACCGAGTCGCAGGTTACTTCGTTGGTACGCGAAGTCGTGACGAAAACGGACCTTGAAAGCGAGTCGACGGAGTCTGCAGACGCACAGAGCACCTCTTTTGTCACCGAATTCTTCGACGACTCATCGTCTTCTCTTCCGGCGACAGCTAGTACGAGCTCAGGTGGAGGCGCCGTCGCTCCTGAAACTACCGGGAGCATTCCACCAAACAAAGGCTCGGGAACCAGGTCCAACGCTGCGGCGCCCCCGGAAGCGCTGCCCCCAAAGGCGCGCGTCATTGTCGGCGTCGTTACCAGCGTCGCTGGCGTCGCATTCATCATGCTTCTCGCGCTTCTGGCTCTCAAATACAACAAGAAGCGCAGGGATGGCCGCCAGTTACTCGGAGGTGGTCACCTGGGCTCGATGACACCCAGGGGTATTACGGGCAGCGACTCGATGACGACGGTCGAAGTGCCGGGCCTGCCGACGACCCCCGCCCCCCCCACCGGATTTGGGGGCAGCAGGGGTGACGCGCCAGCGGAGCGGGGCTTCTACCGAGTGGCTGGTCGGAAGCTACCGCCGGTCCTGATGACGGGCGGTGACGGCTTCTCGGACCCCCGGGATACCATGCTGAGCGACAACTCCTCCGAGGCTCTGGACCCGGCGGCAGGCGGCTCACGTCCGTTGGCCCTCGGTGCGCCAATGAGGCCCGTCAGTGGGATTCCTATTATGCGCTCTGGACCGGCCCGTACGCCCGTCACGCAGAATCCATTTGCCGATCCCCCATCTTCGCCGTTAGCGCAGGGTGGCCCGCCGGGATCGCGGGATCGATCCAGGTTTCACGAAGGGATATGACTGGACGGGGAGCAAGATGTTGAGCTAAGAAGTGAGACGTCTATGTTTGCACCTGTTGATAGCATAGATCAGGCGGCGGCAAACCTCCTGATAGGCATGGTGGAGGCAGCCTTTGTCATTGCTTCGACATGGTCTCGGCCGATGACGGCGGATGGGAGGCATCGGTTGAATATAGGCGCTTCCCTCTCACTCTACGGTGCTGCGATGCATATCGTAGGAACGCATCGTGACCGGGCCCGAACTATTGTACGACGTAGGTATGATGTACAAGCGTCGGCGAGTCGGTAGGTAGATATAGATGACTGTCTTTGGAAGGCCGAACAGATGACCGAGGCAGAATTCTTCGCTGAGACGAGGTTGAAACCTGGGTGAAACGGGCGACAGAGTGCAGTGTGTATGTATCTTGGTTAGCGCATCCCGATGGCAGCCATGACAAATCCATTCTGCATCCTGTGCAAGTTCAAGCACCGGCGGCTACGAACAGCTCGGGTTAGTAGCGTCGATAACGAAGTCTCCAGTATCCTACTAGGGTAGTGACACGCAGGGTTCTAGCAAGGCAAAGGGTATGGATAATCGGCAGCCCGTAACGAACCAAGTGGCGCCCGACTCTGCGTACCCAGGAGGGAGGCAGCAGGCAAGCGTTGATGGCGGCGGTGACGTCGTCGTCGTCGTCGTCGTCGTCGTCGTCGTCGTCAGCTTCTCAGGAGAGCGCAGAAAAAGCTTCATTCAGTCAGCCAACGGGTTAATGCCAGGCCGCAACAGGGGCGGTGTCGAAACGGGCTGTCACGTAACCGGCTGCGAGGGCGCCCGCTCCTGCTATGACTTGGGATGGATGACGACGATGACGCCGTTACACTTGTGCTTGGCTACCTCATCCCGTAATAACGGCGAGTAGGATACATTGGTAGGTAAGTAGGTAGGTAGTCTGCCGGGAACCCTGTTCGAGTTGATGCTGTCTGCCCAGCCGGGTACCAGGAACCCACCCACCTACCTTATCTACCTACCTGCCTACGTACTGCCTATTGAGGAACATGAAAGAATGAAAGACATGGAAAGATTGAGGCAATCTTCAGCATCCGTCGAGCGGGCTGACTGACGGAGGGAGCATTGGCTGTCTGGATGGATGCCGGATAGGAGTCTTCCAGAACCTTAAGGCGGCCGGGAGGAGGCTGCACAGCCTCGAGGTTGGCCAGTGCCGGGCGGGGAGGGTGGGGGAAGGGGAGGGGGGTTGGCGGCTTAGTACCCGCTCCAGGCCCGTTACCGCTGCTGCCACTCCAGTAGGTAGTACCTCTGGTAGCAGGCGCACTGAGGTGCACTGGCCCTCCCCCATGTGACGCCCTAGTTGGAGAGTTGGAACGCCGAAGAGGTCGCATTTCAGCGCCTTCGCCGTCGGCCCCTACCTCTACTAAGCGTTGGCGTATCTGCTACTGGTGTCAACGCCGTCTTACACAAGGTTCATGGGTATCGGGACACATCGTCGCTTACTAGAGGTAGGTAGGTAGTACCTAGGTAGGTAGATAGGTAGGTAGGCAGGCAGGTATCAGCCACTACCTAGTGCTAGTAGTACATGCAGTTACTGCTACTAACCCACCCACCATAACCGACCTTAGTAGTAGTGCCCTACCGTCTCTGCAGTGTCAGTCCCAACTTCTCTTCGTTCTTCTCACCATCCATCATCTTCCGCCTCTTTCTGCCTCCCCTGGCGCTTACGCCATCACTGTCGTCTTCCTGCTTGGAAATCCGATTCTCCAAGACTGTTGGAAGTCCAACTGGCGCCGACTGTCGGTATTCGTCGACGCCGCGTCCTAACCCCCATCATTGGACAATTCGCCGCCTGCCTCGTCGATCCATCAACCTTCTTCTTCAAACCATCCGGAGCGCGCGACGGCCGGCCGACGCCCAGCTCCTCGCGACCTCCGATTCTGAAGCCGTCTTTCTCGCCGTTTCTCGGCCATGGATCACATGGCCTTCCAGATCCCCGGCATGGCGCCGCCACCCGTCATGAACCAGCCGCCTCAGATCTTCGGCCCCTACGGCCCCGAGGGTATGCCGCACATGGCACCCGATTTTGCGTCGCACATGTTCCCCGACGCACATCTGTTAATGGAGGACACCAATGAAGCCAAGCGCCGGAGAATCGCGAGGGTAAAGTCTTTCCGCGCCCTCGCCCGCACCGCCGCGCCGCTGACTTCGTTCAGGCCTGCGATATGTGCCGCAAGAAGAAGATCAAGTGTGATGGGAAGCTACCGGCTTGTACGCACTGCATCAACTACAAAACCGATTGTGTCTTCACCCAGGTCGAGAAGAAGCGCAGCCCTCCCAAGGGGTATGTATTCATGACTCCCTTCACCGCCTTGTGAGACAGCGAAGCTGATGCGCCGTCCAGCGCGAAATACATTGAGGGACTGGAGAATAGGCTGGGTCGTATGGAGCATCTGTTGAAGCTGTCTGGTGAGTATGCTCCGTGCTCGGCGCCTTCCTTGTCCCGAGAGGCATCCGCTTACCCTTCCCGTCCAGGCCTGCTCAGCCAGGACGACAATGGCGCCACCGACCTCGGCGAACTGGAAAAGAAACTAACGGAAAAGACGCGACAGGCGTCTTTGGCCGCCGTCTCCAGCCCAACCTCTCCTTCGCAGGGCACTTCCGGCCAGGACGGCAATAGCTCGACGCCTCACAGCGCCCTGACGTCGCCCGAGCCCGGCAAGGAAACGCACCGCATCGACGACAAGCCCAAGTCGTCCATGTCGACCGAGGAGAGCGCGGGAGAGGGCGAGGTCGAGGCCCTGTCCGAGATGATGTGCTCTCTCGTCACCAATCAAAGCGGCGAGACGCGCTATATCGGTAATCAATCTCTTTCCCTGCTCGCCTTGGGGTCGCCCCTTTCTGATTTTTGAATGTTGTTCGCCAGGCTCATCCTCGGGCTTCTCCATCTTCTCGCCCAGGGGCATCCAATGGGTCAACGAGAAGACGGGCGATGAGTCCTTCTCCCAGATGATCTCCGAGGTGTCCGTCGACGACCACAAGTGGACCAACTGGAAGCCCGAGGTCTTCGGCGACCTATTCCAGCGCCGCGTCTTCCGCCCGCTGCCATCCAAGCCCGAGACACTGTCGCTGCTCAAGGACTACTTTGAAAACTTCAACTGCATGTTCCCCCTCTTCCACCAGCCGACCTTTATGCACCTCGTCGAACGGCAATATTCGCCGGACCCCTATCAGGGCTCTGGCTGGTGGGCCAGCCTCAACTGCGTCTTGGCCATCGCCCATCGCCTGCGAGTCATGAGCAACCTGGTACCGCAGGAGGAGGACGAAAAGGCCTGGGCTTATCTGAAGAACGCCATGGCCGTCTTCCCGGAGCTGACGATGCGAAACACGGACCTGTTGAGCGTCCAAGCGCTTCTCGGCATGGCCCTCTTCATGCAAGGCACTCCCAATCCGCAGCCGACGTCGCTCCTGGTGGCCGCCGCCATCCGCCTGGCACACAACATCGGCCTCCACAAGCGAGGCACCGGCTTCAACCTCAACCCGATCGAGATTGAGCAGCGCAAGCGCGTCTTCTGGATCGCCTACATGCTGGACAAGGACCTCTGTCTCCGCTCCGGCCGCCCGGCCGCCCAGGACGATGACGACATGAATGTCGATCTGCCGGATGCCGACCCCATCGACAACATCGGTAACATCCCGCTTGCCGAAGGCAAGGGCAAGATGAACCTGTTCCGCGTCATCTGCGAGTTCACCGTGATCGAGAGCAACGTTTACAAGCGCCTCTATTCGACGCTCGCCACCAAGCAGTCTGACGGCGAGCTGCTCAACACCATCGGCGAGCTCGACCAGGAGCTCGAGGAGTGGAAGGACAAGATTCCCATCGACTTCCGGCCCGAGCACGAGATCAAGGCGTCGCACACGCCGCTGATCCTGCACGTCGTCATGCTACATTTTACATACTACAACTGCCTGACGACGATCCACCGCATGTCGATCCACCACGGCTACTGGACGAGCCGCTTGTCCAACTACGCGATTCAGGGGCTCAACGCCCGGCCTCTCAACCCCAGGGTCTTTTCCTCGGCCGCTCTGTGCACTGCGGCAGCCAGAGCGTCCATCTCGCTCCTCAAGTACATACCTCAGGGAGACTTTAGCTGCGTCTGGTGAGTCTCCGCCTTCGGCCGTCTTGTTGCGTCTAACCGTGCTGACGGGCCCTCCGCAGGCTGATCCTGTACTTTCCCGTGTCGGCGCTGATGACGCTGTTTGGCAACATCCTGCAAAACCCGCTCGATCCGCGGGCCAAGTCGGACACGCGGCTGATGAACCTCGTCGTCAACTTCCTCTCCATGTTGGGCCAGGAGGCGGAGCAGGGGGGCGTACATCGCATGCTGGGCGTGTGCTCCGAGTTCGTCCGCATCGCAAAGGTGGTCATCGACAAGGCCGAGAGGGAGCAGTCGGCGCGTCGCAAGCGCAAGAACAACGAAGCGGTGGCTCGACCGGCCGGCCAGTCGGGGGCCATGTCGACGCCACGGCCCGGAACGGCGAACACGGCGACGCCGACGCCGACGGGCGCCCACAGCGCGGCGGCTTCGCACCTGTCGCCGTCGGCGCCGTCCGAGTACGGCCTCACGCCGGGAGCGGCCAACGAGCCGTCGCCGTCGGCCGAGTCGGTCGGCTGGCCGCGCGAGTTCCAGCCACCGCAGAACGGCGACTTGGACTCGTATCAGAACGTGGCCATGACGTCTCCGCCCATGCTCAGGGGCGGACCCTTCCAGCAGCCGTTGCTTCCGCAGGACCTGTTTGGTCTGCCAGCGTCGCTGGACTGGAATTGGGCCGAGATGAGCGGCGGCGCGTACCCGACGGTTGAGAATGGCAACTTTGGAGATGACCCATCGAGCATGCAGTGAGGAGGAGGCGCTGTGCTGAGGAACAGCGTCCTCGGCGATTCTTTAATGAAGTGGAACGTCTCCTTATTTATTTTTTTCTGCTTTTTTTTTTCCTCTTTAAGTTGTCGTGCTGGGTTTCCCCCCTTTCTGGGCGGCGGCCCACCCGGAGGATGGAACATACGGGGAGACGCAGCCACGGCAGATAGGCGTGAATGGCCACGCATACCCTTCGACGTTTGATCTTTCATCTACATCTATAATGTCTTGCACAGCTGTGTACTATCTCTATCTACATGTCTGCACGGGTAAAAGCGATCTGAACACTGTGTCCCCTCCCTTTTCCCCTCCCCCCAAAAAAAACAAAAATCTCTTCTTTTTTTTTTTCCCCACCAGGCGAGGGTATCGTTGGGAGCGTTGGGACGACTATTATGAATCACTTACCACCCCTCGTATCTATGGGGTCAATCCGAAGTTTGTTGTAATTCTTCGCCGGTGCCGACGTGCACAGTGACGGGGAGAGTCTCTATTGATGACAGTCGGATATATTCCTCGAGGAGGTCTAAACCACACCATCGTTTGAAAGGCTTTCTTCACGTTACCGGAGCATATATAACCCCCCTCCCCCCCCTTCCCCGAGGGCGAATGAAAAAAAAAACCCGCCGGTCATTCTTTCCCTTTTTCCCTCTCTCCCTCTCCCTTCCTTCCTCATACTAGCGAATGACGCAGACAGGGAAAGCGCGCCCCCAAGATGGGTGGTAGTAAAACCGGTACCTAATTCATAGGCCTGGCCGGCGCTTTTTTTGTTTTCGTTTCCGGCCCCGCCGTCGAGGCCGTTTCCGGCCCCCCGTCGTTGGGGGTGGACGGGAGGAGGGGAGAGGAAAATCACAAGGGACGAACATGTATTTTTTTTTGGTAGCATTCTTTTTTTTAGAGGGGGTGCGAGAGGGAGCCTAATGGGCGCTGACTGTCGATTTTGTTTGTTCCATTTGCAGAGTAAAGTCCTCGTTTCTCAGGCTGACAGACAGAACAAGGAAAACAAAAAGGGGAACGGGAGTATATTAGCCCAGTGCTCTGCTGCGTTGCAACATAGATCCAGTCTCTTCCTCCCTAAAATAGAAAGACGAGGAAAGAAATAGAAAGGAAAAAAAAAAGGGTAGGAGAAAGGGGGGGGGGGGGGGGGGGGGG
>LAZP02000079.1:0-24313 GCA_001272575.2 Ophiocordyceps unilateralis
AAAAAAAAAAAAAAAAACCCTCAAAAAAAAAACCATTCCCCAATCTGCCGAGTAGAAGAAGCCTTCTCGCCTTCTCGAACCAGCAGAAAGGGGAAACCATCTTTCCTCTTCTTCCTCTTCTTCTCCTCCTCCTCCTTCTCCTCCTCCTTCTCCTTCTTCTTCTTCACAAAACGTCACCGAGTCTCAGTCAGACAGACACGAAGCAAGGCCTCGTTCATACATATGCCCACCGCCTCGTCGTCCTCTAGCCGACCACCACCACCTTGGCTCTTCTCCAACAACTCGGACAATAAAGCGACGACGACGAAGACGACGACGAAAACAGCGAGAAAAACACGTCACGACACCGTTGGAACCAAAATGGGCAAAGAAGCGGCCAAAAAGGGTCGTGGCCAGGATGACGAGACGCCCGCCGAAGACCTGCTAGACATGGTCGACCGCTTCCTCGCCCTTCACTCCTTTTCCGAGGCCCGCGAGGCCTTTCGGAAACAGCGCAAGCAGCAGGGCGGAGCCGGCTCTGGCAAGAGTCGCGGCGGCGATGGTCAGTCTCTCTGCGGCCTATATCGCTTCTGGGAGGCGGCGCGCTGTAAGGCCAGCAGCGATGTTCAGGCCGACATGGATGAGGAATCCTCTGCCGAGAGTCATGGTGACAGCCATGATGACAGCGATAGTGACAGTGACAACGACAGTGACAGCGACAGTGGCGAGAGTGAAGAGGACGGCCACCCCCAAGTCCCCCGCCCCGGTCCAGTCACCTCTGCCCTGAAGCGCAAAGCACCCGCCAGCTCCAGCTCGGACTCGGACCTGAGCTCCTCCGAAATCAGCGACTCCGACTCCGATTCGGGCTCCTCCTCGGATTCCGACTCCGACTCTGCCGTCATGCCCCCTTCCAAGAAGCAAAAGACGGCTGTCCCCGATGCCGACTCGTCGTCGGCATCAGACAGCTCCAGCTCAGCATCCCAGTCCAATTCCGGCGACGAGACGAAGCGCGAGGCCATGGCTCAGGAGGCCGCCCGGGTGCTACTGCCCCAGTCTGCTGGCACCTCGTCCGTCTCTTCCTCGGATACCTCGTCCGACGACTCGGATTCAGACTCCTCTTCCGGCTCGGACTCGGATTCGCTTTCTTCTTCAGGTTCGGACTCGGAACCCTCTTCCCAAGACGCCAAGCTCAAGCCCGAGCCGGAGCCCAAGCCCAAGCCCAAGGTGAAGAGCGCCAAAAAAAAGTCGTCCGACTCGTCCGAGACGCTGGGCCCCCGATCCCCCGGGCCCAAGACGTCCACGGCCAACCCCCCTCTGCCCCCGGACCCGGTCAAGTCCGGCAGCAAGGCGCGGAACAAGCAAGTCGACGCCCGCTTCTCGCGCATCCCCAAGGACATTCAGGTCGACGCCAAGTTCGCGTCCAACGACTACGTCGCCATGGATTACTCGCGTCGCGCGTACGAGGACCTGGTCGTCACCAAGGGCAAGGGCTTTACCAGGGAGAAGAACAAGAAGAAGAAGGGCAGCTTCCGCGGCGGGGCCATCGACATTCATGAGAAGAAGGGCATCTACTTTGATGATGACTAGGCCCGTCTCTGTTTTGCCGCGCCGTTTTCATTCTTTCCCCTTCGTACCGCACGCATCCTTGATAACGGGGACTCGCACTTGACCGGGCTGGGCCGAGGCGTTGGAGGAGGATTCCGATTCCACCCTTTTTTTTCTTTACTTTTTTTTTTTTTTTTTTACCTCTTTTTGTTTTTATCCCGTCTGGCAAAGTTTATACTCTAGACATCAAAAGATAGAACGAGGTTTATCAGTGTCTCGGCCTCGTGTGTGTGTGTGTTCATGTCGTTGGAGTTGGACGTTGGGGACAAACGTCCCGATGGTAGATTATCAAACGGTCCATTAGCCCTCATGCCTCGTACCCTTCGTGACTCGTACATATAACCACCGGTCCCCCCCAGCCTCAGCCCGTCTCCTGCCCTCCGTCATGGTCTGGCGCCCAATGGCCATATCTGACGACTAACCAGTCCAAAAACTCGTCCCACTGGGCCTCCCACCGTCTCAGAATCCTCTCCCTCTCCGATCCGTCGAGACAGGCGTGTTGGATGCTCCACAGGACCAGCTGCTTCCAGCCGAAGAGATCTAAGTCGGCTCTTCCTACCATGACCTGGTAGAAGTCGTGCGAAAGCGTCGATCTACTCTTTTCCCCCCCCTCCGCAAACATGGGACGACTAGGTATTAGCGCTCCCCCCCTTTTTTTAAAAAAAAAAACACAGAGATCAACGTACCGAAAGAGGGCCCCATTATCCGAGTTGACGGTACAGTGTACGTCGTTGGCGAGAAGCGTGTACAGGGCGTGGCCGCCGATGCGCGGCGTCAGGCCCAGCACCTCGTTGGAGATGGGACACAGCTCGAGGCAGACACCCTGAGCCTTCATCTGCTCCATGACGTACGGATGTCGCGGGAGGGCATAGCCGTGGCCGATTCGTTTGGCGCCTAGGAGCAGCGCGTCGATCAAGTTCTCGTCCGTGTCTGTACCTACCTCGAGCGTCTCGCCGCAGTGGAAGAGGAAAGGGATGTCGAGCCCCTCTTCTGCACACTTGCGCTTGAAGGCGAGGAGCGGGTGGATAAAGTGCTTGAGGGGCCTGCCTTTGGACTCCTCACCCACGAGATCGAAGCCTGTCGTCCTTGTCAACAGACAGGCGACGAAAGCTGGCGGGTCGTGTGATCCCCCCCCACCTGCTATCCACTCGGGCCAAAGCTTCTTGAAGGCCAGACACTCATCCAGCGCGGCCTCGATTTCATGCGAGGAAAAGACGCGGGGCGTGCAGTAGATGACCTTGACGCCGCCGAAATAAGCGCCGGCAGCTTCCATCTCGGCCCGGAAGCCGGTGACGACATGGATGATGATGCGCATGATGCCCATGTTGTCTATGAGGCCCGAGCCGTCGTCGCGGTACAGCTGATTGCTCGTCATAAAGTTGGGGCGGATCTCTGCATAAAGAATCTTGTCGCGGACCAGGTCCTCGAGGAAAAGACGCGTGTACTGGCGATAGGCCGTCTCGTAGTTGAAGAGGCCCTTCATCATGCGCGTCCGCCCGTTGAAGACGTCCCAGGCGCTGCGGAAGGGGGCCAGAATGTCAGGCTCGTGCTCGACTGCCGCCAGGGGGGTAAGGAGCAAGGTGAATGAAACCCTTCCGACGTTTGCAGGGGCTCATAAGCCTCCTCGGCGCTGAAGATGAGCTTCTCCTCCAGCCAGCGATCCGGCGATGCGTAGGGATAGTGTTGGCGGAAAGCGGTCAGAAAGCGGGCAAAGCTCATGGCCGTTCGCGGCTCATAATACGGTGCAAACACATCTCCCTCGCTCTCCTCACCAGGCCCAAGGATGGTGAACTGCAACTGACAGCGATGGAAGCTTGCATAATCGTCATCCGGCACGAGAGCCAAGTCGCTGGTGACGAACATGCGGTCCATGCTCTTGGCCATGTCGAGTAGCACCCGCGGCGGTAGGCAGGCATTGAAGTGCACATGGAGGTGAGCTCCTTTGGGTAGATGGCGAGATACATGCATGAGAGCAGCAGCGCCGTCGATGAGATCGAGGTTCGCCAGGAAGCGATCGGCGGGAAAGCGACGGTGCGTCCGGCCGGCGTGGCCTACGCGCGGCATGGCAGCGCCGTAGACGACGGCCTCGTCGCGCCGGCGGACGGCAGACAGCACGCGGTTGGCTCGAGCCTCGAGCGCCGTCGCTCCGGCCCGACAGCGGGCATCAAAGGCGGAACCTCGTTCGTTGTCGAGGATACGGGCGCGAGAGGCGAGGTAAGCGTCGAGGTCGGCACTGACGGACACCATGATGACGGCAGCGGCAGAGAGGCGACGAGAGGCGTGGCTCGTGTGGGTGATATAGAGGAAGAGAGTGGGAAAGAGAGGCAAGCATGTGTATTTATCATCATCATGCCTATGAGTGAGAGTAGGTATGAGTCAAAGGTGAAGTTGGAGGCATCCATCTTCCGTCAGGTGACGCTAGTCATGTGATGACCGACTTGTGAAGTGGAAGAATTGGTGGCGTATGTAAGCCGACAGAAGAGAACATCGACAGTCGATGCCGAGAAGCAATGGACACTGTTTGTGTGCTTGTTATGATTATCACGTGCCCGGGTAAGAAACAAGGCTCAAGGTGAGATGGGTGGTGGGCGCAGCAATGACCTACCTACCTACCTAGGTGCATACAATACCTACATACCCTCGGGGTGAGTGACCCTTTGGATGAGGTCCCCTGGGTTGCCTCAGGTAGGTCCTCGGGATGGGGGCGCCGCGAGTGCCTCAGGTCCCATCCCCATCCCATCCCATCCCATCCCATCCTATACCTACCTACCTACCGAGGTAGGTCGAATGCAGTCAAGACAACGACGACGACGACGACGACGAGCCGGCCATAGTTCCACTTCTTCAACTTCCTGTTCTCGTCAAGAAAGAAAGAAAGAAACAAGACGTAAAACGAATCGGGGAAAGAAGGAAAAAGGAAAAAGGAAAAAAAAAAAAAGAAAAAAGGGAAAGGTGTATTCAGATAGAGAGACGAGATGTGTGACCGGTCTTCTTCCCCTCAGGCAAAATAGCTCTTCCAAAGCACCCCTTCCAGGTCCTCGAGCTGCTCCGACGTGAAATACTGCAAAACCGGTCAGTCAGCCTCTGGACATGTCCGAACCCAAAAACCCAATCCAACTAAAAACTCACCTTCTGGTCCACGCTCCAGCTGTCCTGCCTCGTCTTCTTGAACTCGCTCAGGATGCTCTTGGTCGCCTTGCCCACCACGCCAGGGTCGCCCGACGCCTTACGCGCCAACATGGCCAGCACCTCGGGCATCCACTCGGGCGGCGGCGTCGCGTACGGAAACGCCTCGATCAGCGCCCCGAGCCCCAGCACCGCCGCGTGTCGCCGCGTCACCTGCCGCTGAACCTCGACCGGCGTCTCCGTTCCGCCCGCCCGCCGTCGCGGCATCGGGTTCTGCTGCAGCTCCTCCTCGAAACGGCGCTTGAGCCGCGCCACCATGGGCTCCCGGATCTGCCTCGGCGAGCACCGGATCATGCCCGCCAGCGTCGTCGACGCGCACGACCGCACCTCGAGCTGCGTGTCGCTCAGCATGTCCGACACCGCCGTGAACAGCCCGTCGCGCTGCGAGGCCCCCAGCACAAAGATGCGCCGAAAGTACAGGCCCTGCATGTTCACCAGCGCCCGCAGCCTCTGGTGCCAGCTCGCCGCCGTCCGCCCAATCTTGATGAGCCTCTCGCAAAAGTCCGTGTCCTCGCCCTTGCGGAAGGGGATGTTGGGCAGGTGCCGGTACACGTGGTACGCCAGCTTCATCAGCTCCGGGTCCTCCTTGACGTCCATCATGTGCAGCAGCTGCTCCACAAACGGCGTCGCGAAGAACGGCACCAGCTCGATGCATTCGTGCGACGACATGGTGCAGTCCAGCCACATGAGCACCGTCTTGGACCCGGACGTGTACGACGACGGCGTCTGCTGGCCCGGCGTCCGTTCGAGCCGCCATCGCTCGAGCCGCTCGAAGACGCCCGTCATGGTCGCCGTCAGCTCCTCCGACGGCCGGTACGGCCGGATGCCGACCGACGACGCCGCCTTGTTCTCCTCCAGCAGCTTGGGCACGCTCTCGAATGCCTCGTAGTACTGCGACTTCTCCAGCGCCGACAGCAGCCGCCCTATGGCCTCGCGCACCGCCTTGTACGGGTGGTCAATGTGCGCCACGAAGTGATCCAGGATCGGCCCCGCGTCGCGGAAGTGCCACCCGCCGTCCGCCACGATGAACTCGACGAGCTGCACCTTGGACGACTCCTTGAAGGCCGCGTTGGACGACATGTCGAGCCGGAACGACTTGAGCCCGTCGACGATCTCGTGCGACCGCCGCGGGTCCTTGCCGTCCAGCACCAGGTGCAGGCACGCCAGCCAGTACTGCAGGTTCTCCGGCGTCAGGTCGTCGGTGAAGATCTTGAGCACCATGGGCGCCGCAAACTCCCACACGCCGTTGCGCATCTCGGCCGGGTCGTCGCTCGACCCCGACAGCAGCGCCCCCAGTATCTCCGACGTGGCCCGGTGCTGGTGCTTGTCGCTGCCGTCGCCGTAAATCTCCCGCGTCAGCCCCTTGACGTCGTCGAGCGTCACCGCCGTCTTCCCGTAGTGCATCAGGTCGAAGACGTGCATCAGCAGGTACACGTACGGCATCCGGAACCTGTCCGTCGACTGGTCCCGCGGCTCCTGCTTTAGGTAGTCGAAGCATTGCGACACCCACTCCTTGGTCAGGATCTTGCCCATCTGCTCCCGAACCGCCGTCTCTTTCTCATCGTACGCGTCAAACGGCAAGGGGCGCGCCCGGAATGCCGTAAACTTCTTGCCCCAAGCGAGCCATCCCGGGTGGTCGAAGTCGACCAGGTACTCGGCGCCCTCGGGGTCTCTGAAGGCCTCGAGAAACTGGTCCGTAAATTGGGCGTCGCCCTTGGTCACGGCCACCTCGAGCCTGTTCCTGTCGTTGACCTCCTTCTCCTCGAGGTAGTTGGTGTAGTCATGGCCGTAGACGGCCCGCATGTCGACCACGCCGAAGAGGGCCGAGAGCGAGTTGAGAAAGAAGCTCCTCAGGCTGGGATGCGGGTCGTTGACGCCACGCGCCACTAGGTCCACGAACTCGGTCGGCGCGATGTCTTCGAAGCGGAGGCACAGGTTCGTGGCGAAGATGGCACACCTGGTCGCTATCTTCCAGTGAGCGCCCGTTGCCCTCTTCGTCAGCTCCAGCCCGAGCGCCGCCTTGGCCTCCTCGACCTTCTTGCGCCTCCGAACGACGACCCGCTGTCTTTTCTCGATGGCGGCCGACTCGTCCTGCGCCGGCTGGATGGAGTCGACCACGCCGTCGTCCACCAGGATCGCCCGGTCGAGCGGCTTGCCAAACTCGAACATGGAGTAGAGCGCTGTCGAGCCCAGCGTCTGAATGGACGGCTTGTCGATGCCCGCCGTCTCAATGTAGAGCCGCATGGCCTCGGGTGCGAAACGCCAGTCCCTTAATACCGTCCGCAGGAGCGACGTGTAGAGCAGCGTGTACATGCCGCCCTTGATCCGGTCGTGCTGGTTCGTCTCGATGGCCGCACGGAAGGCGTCGAGAATGACGGGAAGCACAATGGGCCGGCCCCCGATGAGAGCTTTGAGCGACGAGTCCTGCGCGCTCTGTGCCACCCTCCGTACGTCGGCATACAGAGACAGGCACGAGTGCGCGAGGTCGCGCAGGAGGCACTTGTCCAGCTCGCTCTTGTGCCTGGCGGACGCATTGTGCTTCATACGCAGAATGTGATACGCCTCGGCGCGCTTGATCAGTAGCGGTCGGGGGTAAACCTTCCTGAGCCCCTTGATCTTGAAGGCGGCGACGTCTGCCCTGTACAGCCTCAGGTGCCTCTCCAGCGGGTGAGCGGACCGCTCGATACCCACGTCCGTGATCCACGTGCGGTACGCCGAGCACAGGGCGGTGAAGCAGTTGACGTCGTCCTCCTGCTTCTCGTTGAGGAAAGAGTGCGTCTTGGTCAGGAGGCGGCCGAGCTCGTCGCGCAGCTCGTGGATCCGCTGGTACACCGAGTCGCTGGGCTTCAGGGGGTATCCTGCCCGGTAGCGGAACTGGGGCCGCAGCTCCTCGTCGTCGGCGTCCCCGGCCATCAGCTCGTCTTCCTCCACCATCTCGTCGTCGCCGTCGCCGTCCATGGTGCCTGCCCCGCTGCCGTCGTCGGACGCGCGCTTGGGGTCAAACATGATGGCCATGCCGGCGATGACGAGTCGCATCTGCTGCATGAGCCTCGACACCTCGTCAGACCAAGCCTTATTCTTGCCCTCTCTGCTTACGGGAGGCTTGTCGCTCATGAGAAGTTGCAGCTGCTGCGTGGCTGACGTGACCTGAGACGCGAACAGCTCGACGGCGAACTCGATCTCCGGCGGCGACGGTTGATGCCACCGGATGGTGAGGTCGGCCGGCGCCGTCGTCCTGCCCCAGTCGCTAATGTCGAGCCCCCTCTTGAGCACGTCCGGCTCGTACAGCGCGTGGTCGATGGGGTACGTGTGCGTCAGGTTCAAGAGGAGATGGTGGATGTAGTTGGACACGAGTATGGTGGGCAACCCGCGACACTTGTCCTGCATGTATTCGGCTATGCCGAGCAGCTCCTCCTTGTACTTGAGCACCTCGCCGCCAACGTGGACGACGCACATGGCGAGCATGCTCAGATGCCAAACCAGAGCCCGGTCTCGCGGGAGGTAGTCGGTGCCAGTGGTACGGTCTGAGGCAGCATTATTATAGTCAATTTCGCTGCGGATGTTGACGACGAGCATCGGGATGAAAACCTTGAGCGTCTTGGCCGGATTGACCTTGCACAGGGCGTTGAGGATCCAGGCCATGGCGTCACGGGCCTGGTGCACCACGTGGCTCGAGACGAATGTCGCAATCTTGTCCAGCGCCATGTCGAAGATGTCCGAGGACAGCGACGCGAAGAGGGGCGACAGCGCCGACGGCAGCGCGTTGATGACGTTGTCCTCGGGCGTGCCGCCGCGGACCTGGTTCGCGTCCGGCAGGTTCTCCAGCAGGGTGAAGATCTTACCGAGGAGCGTCAGGACGAACTCGCTAAAGCCGGCCGTCGACGACCTCAGGATCTTGGTCTCGTCCTCGTCGCTGAGCTCGGATTGGTAGTCGATCTGGACATTTTGGCCGTCGCGTTCCATGCGGTCCATCTCGGCCTGCACCCACTCCATGGCCAGCGTCGTGTCGTGGATGTGACTGTCCTCGGTCGTCATGAACACAAAAGGCACGCTGTAGGCGACGCTCTGGATAAAGTTAAGCGTGTACTGCGTCTTGTTGAGATCGTTGGCGTCTATGCCCGGCAGCGCAAGGGCCAGTAGGGCTGTCACATGGCAGCGATAGCCCTTCAGCTTACACATGGTGTTGGCGATCATCTGCAGGCCGTTCAAGCTCGACGTCGTGCGGTGAACCTCGACCAGCCCCTGAAGGCTGGGATAGAACCGCTGCAGGGCCCCGGGCAGCACCAGATCCGGCTCCAGGTAGGCCAGGCCCTGAAGGGTGTTGTAGTAGCAGTGCGAGACTCGACTGCTCTTGGAGAAGAGGCCCATGAAGGTAACCTCCCTGAGGGAGAGGACAAAGCGCTTCTTCAGCGCGGGATTTATCTTGCGACCCTGGGGGATGTCCAGCTCCCCGCTCTGCTCGCGATTCCACCGCGAGACGAAGCCGTCGGTGAGGTAGAGGACGAATTGCGCCAACAGGTTCGACCAGCAGCCTTGATTGGACGGGTGGAAGAAGGTGTCGATGGACTCGATGAGACCCTCGAGACTGGACATGGTCGAGTCGTCGTACTCCAGACAGCTCGGGGAGAGACTGCTGGTGATGAGTCTGGCCATCATGTACGCGACTGGATACTTCTTCTTGTCCTTTTCAAGGTAGAGGCCCGCTCCCGAGAGATAGTCGACGGAGGTGTAGGGCGAGTTGGCCTGGCCAACGGGGATCTGCGTCAGGCGGAGCATGGCAGTGAAGATGAGGTCCGACTGATCTCTGGTGAAGATGCCGAACTGACCAAAGGGAATGTGGTCGCAATGGATGTGGTCACGAGTGAGGCGGGACAAGAGGTCCATGAAGAAAATGTCGACGACCTTGGATCGATTCACGATGGACCACAGGTGGAAAAGGGTCGGCAAAAAGTGCTGCGGCTGGGCCAGAGGCTCACTCGCAGGAGCAGGATGGCTGGGCAGCAGAGCGTTGAGGGCGCCGATGACGATGAAGGCGTTGGGGAGCTCGTTGACGCCAAAGTACGGGAGCAGCTCCTCGATCATGGCCGGGCGCTGACTAGGGTCAAAGTAGGTGTGGGCGTGGGTGCAAAGCTTGAGGAGCTGCTTCGCCGCCCGTCTTCGGGTACTTTGGTGGGCGGGACCCTCCGAGGGCAGAACCCAAGCCTTGATCTCTCGCCACAACGGCCTCCAGTCGAGCAAAAGGTCGTCAACCGGCTTCAGATAGTGGTTCTTCCTATCGTGCAACCAGAATTAGCCTGGACAGACGAGAAGGGGCGGCCGCCTTTTAAAAGGGGGCAAGGGGGTCTTCACACCTTGTGAGCGTTATGACCATGCGCAGGAAGCGGTCAGCCGCGTTGGCATCAAGGCCCGGAGCCAGAGCAAGCGAGTAGAACAGCTTGGCCAGCCGCGCCCTTAGCTCCCTGGTCATCTCGAACTTGAGGTTGAGCCATGACTGGAGCTCCCTCGTCCAGTGCAGGGCACCTGGCGAGTAGTCCTGGGCGCGGAGAGCGATGTACAGCTGCTTGAGGATGCCCTTGAGGGCGGCGTCGCGCTGGGATTCCTCCTCGACCTCGAAAGGCAACTGTTGGAAATAGGCAAATGTTCGGGGGCGATATCGCTTCTTGTCGTCTTCGTCCGTCTTGTGATAGGGAATTCCGGGGGACGTAGCGCGGGAGACGGGCTCAAAGACGGCGAAGCTGCTGACGAGGTGCGACGTCATAGACGGGGGTAGGGCGGTATGGGCATCCTCGTGGGATAGGCCGATATTTTCGTCCATGTCGCGGCCGACGAGGCGACGAGGCAGACAGCTCGGTACAGATGACCGGAAAATAGGTCGTTGGAGAGTAGACGGTAAGGTCTGATGAGAAGGGCAGCTCTGAGCAAGCAATCAGGATGGGGCGAGAGGGGGGGAGTACTAGTAGGACCAGAGCTGAGGCAAACAGTCGGAGGCGTCGAAGCCCATGAAGACCAGAGAGAGAACAAAGCCGTGAGGAAAGCAACCAGTCGATGCAGTAAGTGGCCTTATCATGGAGCGGCGATGTTTTTTCGGAGCAGAAGCCTGAAGTCGCCAGGTGGTGGTAGTAGCAGGTAGGTAGGTCAGTAGTAGGTAGGTAGGTAGATAGTTGATAGGGCGAATTGCGTCGAAGCCTCCCGCGTTAATACAGGTGCTAGCAGTGTAGGTAGGTACCTAGGTACCTAGAGTTTGCCGCCGTCTTGTTTGTCAGCATGCTCCTGCTTAATACGAGGTAGGCAGGTACGAAGGTAAGGCAGCGAAGCAATAGCGCACTAGGTGGAGGGGAATTTCGGGACAGCGGCCTCGCAGGGGCCCTTGTTGAGGGATAAATATTGAAGAGGTAGGCGAACAAAGGCACAGGCACGCATCAGCTCGTGGCAGCCTGGCCGAACGGATCCATCATCCGCCGGGACGAGCTTTACCTGCCTAACCACCGACTAACTACCTACACTGCTGTACCTACCTCCTGTTAGGGATGCCTCAGGCTTCAAGCCCTTTAAGCAAGCGCTCTTTCAGCTACCTGTGTGGCTGCTTACTTAAGCCGTTCAGCATTGCCGCGGTCCACCGCCTCGACCTCGTCGAGTGCCGAACCTCGACCTCCTATAATTTCGATGATTGAAAAGCTGGCCCGTTGTGACGCTCATTGGTCCAACGACCCGCCGAGCTGGCTATGACGTAAGATACACCTGGCCTCTTCTGCCTGGAGGCAGGCTATTCCAGAGCCATTCCAGACGCGACCAGGCCGCGGCCTCATCAGGCCCCAGTCCTTGTCGTCATGCCCACGCGGCCGAGCAATCATGCATGGCTATACGTATCGTTGCAGCCTCTGCGTGGCGTTTTTCTTCAGCGCCTGCTCCGAGCGTCTCTTGCTGGCTGAATGGGGCACTACATACCCGCGCCATCATCTCTTGTTCCCGGTCTCCGGGACCCGCACCGGCCCCAGTGAGTCCCGGGTGCCGCATCTCCACCTTATTTATGTTTACTTTTCCGGACATGAGCATGCTGCAACTGATATGGTGTTATTTCTCATCATTTCAAGTTCTTTTGACTCTTTCTGCGTGAGCAGCATCCAAGTATAGTCTCTCCATTATGTTCTATTCCCCAGGCGCCCCCTTCTCAGGCTTCTGTCCGAACGACTCATCCATCTTGCACTCGCGGCTTCTGCCCCGATCCATCAGCCTTTGTATCCACGGCCAGATCCTCGTCGTCGTCTTCTCTCCCCGCTGCTGCTTGACCTGGCTTCCCCGATGAGGAAGACAGGCCTTGGACTGTCCAGCACTCCATTTCCTGAAGACCCGCTCCGTCGACAGGACCTTGGCGAGTGGTGACAGTGGGCTTCGGAAGCCGCAGCGACTCTCTCGGTTGCGGGGCCACGACTGTCGAGGCGGAGGGCTGGTGGCCTTGCCCCCAATGCTGCCGAAGCAGCGAAACGTCTGCCGTCCTGACGAGCCGGGGTCCCATCCAATTGGAAGCTTGGAGCCAGGCGACGTCGACCAGCCCTGCCGGTGTAGGCTGATCCAGGTCGCCGTAGCCAGCATCAGGTTTTTTTGCTCCTGCGTCACCATGACCGTCGTGCGCTCGCTGCCGGTCGTGTCGTCGGCAAAGGCACGCGAAGGCGGATAGAGGCTGCTGGAGGCCGACAGTGTGTGGTACGAGTCGTATACGTCGATGACCTCATTGGTCAGGCTGCCCATGACGGGATGCCTCCGTGATGAAGGGTCCATGAGACTGAAAGTCCACCGAAAGCCGTCGCCGTGCTTCAAGGACCTTCGGACCCATCTGGCCGTGACGATGCGGTCCTGGTCGTCAACCGTTGTAAACTCGTACGAGCCGTTGGCCATGGGGCTCGCCGCCCATGTCGCACCATCCTCGAGGGAGATGTCGGCGCAGTGATGGCCCGCCTGGGGCAGAGTGCTTATGACGGCCAGCACGTCCCTGTCGTTGACGCCGGAGATGGGGGTGGCCGGAGGAGATTGGGGCCCACTATGATCGCTGCGAACGACGAGGACTTGATCTTGGCCCAGCTGGGGCTTAGGTCGGAAGATGGGCGGGAAGTGGCGGGCCAGGTGCGGGCTAAATATGTTGCCCGTCAAAGGGCATGACGGCACAACATTAAAAGACGGCGTCACACGCGTGTCGCCAACCTCTTGTAGCTGAAGCAGCAGGCGTGGCCGTATCAGAACCAGGCTGCGTTGCTTATTTGAGGGAGGGAGTGCGAAGGCATAGCAGGTCGACTTTCGAGGGGCGCGTTGCCGCCTGGGCCGACGTACAGATGCCGGTGTGACCGAGCCCCGTTCCGAGGCAGCTTCCGTTGCCAATTCGGTAGCGGTGACGGAATCCTCATCCTCACTGACGCCAGAGGCTAGAACTGAGTCGGTGAGCCTGACGGCCGACTCCTTTGGGAGGCTGTCCGTGGGCGATAGGTAATGCGTGGCCGGCGACGACAAAGACACGCCGTCATCGGGGGCCAATGGGAGTCTGTAATCCTGATAAGGTGCTGATCGGGAGGGGGCTCCCGATTCGGAGAGAGGACGTAGGGCGGTGCGCAGTAGAGTGTGTCGATGTCGCGTCGGCGGTTGCGGTAGATGGTATGGCGTCGATGATTTGACCGAGTATTCGTGGCCATGGAGGCCAGCTCCCGCATGCAGGAACATCGCGACTCGTCCGCCTGGCGATGATGAGAGAAAAGTTTCGTGTGGTTCAAGAAAAGGGACACAGTGAGAGTCTGGAGTAAAGAAGGATGAGAAGCCGCCGACGAAGGGCGAGGGACAGAGAAGAGAGAGATGATGCGATCGGCAGCGTTGGATGTCGGCGCTTCAGGCACCGTCGTCACGCTTGAGCATGACTGAGAAGTGTAGCGAGAGAGAGAGAGCGAGAGCGAGTAGGAGAGAGAGAGAGAGGAGGGGGTCGCGACAGAGCTCGCTAACGAATGCGAAGAGGACGAGGAAGAGAATGAGGCAATCGAGGGCGAAGTCGACGGATGAGGCATACCTTCCTAGTAATACCTAGGTAACCTTGCCGGTAGGGACTTGCCGCTACTACCTGCCACCTGACCAAAAGTACAGCTACTTGAAAGGTACTTATCCCGTACCAAGGCACCTACGCACTGCCATCATACCCTCGGCGGGCGACGGCCGGACGTATCAGAAAGAGACAGGAGGCAACTCGGCTGGCCCTAAAAGGCGCTTGGCGTACCTTAGCACGCTTACTAGGTATCTACCTAGCCTAGATACCTAGATATCTAGGCGGCAGGTACTACTAGTAGGCACTTACCTTATGCTCGAAGCTAGCACGGGACAAGAAGACGGTGAAGGGAGGCGAGGCCAAAATGGGATTGTACCGGATAGAAGATGAGAATCTGCGAATACCCTACCTAGTACTTCTCGCATAGGTACCTACTACACATGTTGGAGAGGGGGGCGGTTATGTGTCCGGCTAGGTTCGACTCCTAACAGCGCTACACGATTTGTCGCGGTAGCTTTCTACTACCTACCTAGGTAAGTAGGTAGTTGGTAGAGAGTCATTACAAGACACTGCCAGGTGATCGATACCTTGTAGTAGTTATCGTCTGAATCGTCATATGTCCATCGTCAATTAGTAGTAAGCACTGTTGGTTGGCTGCGTGTCGCCCCCCGCCCGGCTTGCCGGCGACTCCAGGCACCGGCAGTCGCTCAACTGCCGCCGCTGATCTCACTACCACACTATGAATGCATTTACCATACGGTGAGATGCACCATGCATACTAAGGATGGACTTCATGCCGACAGCGGAATGGCCCTGAAAGAAGATGGGACGACGTTTACCCATTGTGTTTCGAAACATCTCCCGGCCTGCCTCCCTGCCCCGCCGGCCCTAACTCTGCCCTTCTTTACCCCTATCACTAAAACAACTGCAGTTAGGGGTGGATGCCATTCACCGACAGACATATGCATGTATGTACAGGGAGGGAGGGAGGTAGGTAGGTAGGAGGTTAGGTAGAGAAAGAAGATATCTTCACATGCTTGCCCACTCCACACCTCTGCCTCACGTGCACATATACCTACCTACCTAGTGGCCTGCCACGAGAAACGAGCAGAATTATGTCAACCGTCCGTATAAATTGTAAGCGAAAGTACATCCGCGTGCTCGTTTCGCCTATTAAGTCACTGTACTAACCTCCCTACCTAGGTACAGACGCACCAGGCGCAACACCGTCCAATCACTGTACCGAGGGCCGGCGCATCCAACATCGAACCATGGCAGGGGTAACACACATCCGGGCGGCTCCGCGGGGCATTTTATCAATCAGACCAGGAAGACGGAAACACGACGTCAGAGCCAGTCCGTTTGGTAAGGGCCGCCGAACTGGAAGAAGTTGCACATAAGCATGTGTGTACTATTAATAATTAATAAGCGCTTCCGTCAGTCAAGCCGGGAGGCGTTGGATCTTCGTCGGATGCGAGCACGGCGGCGCACGTGCCAAAAGGCCTGAGCAAAAAGCACTCGCCATGAAAGAATTTGGAGGCTTAAACTCCGCACAGATTTAGGCTCCGACCAGACTTGGCCAAAATACTTGCCACACGCAGGCTGACGAATCCGATAGAGTCAGATACCCTCCTCTTTCCGATTGCAGCCACAAGAGAGCCAAAACAACGCATCCCGGATTCGACGCCATCGTCTTGAATCAGAGCATTGTTTGCGATGGCCCCTTTCACAGAGTCATAGTCAGCGAGTAATTCTCAACGTAGGCCGGCATCTTTCCGGAGCCAATCGGAATGTCGCGGGACGGAAGTCGATGTCTTGACGTCCGAGCAGTACGCTCTACTAGGCCGGAAAAGGTCTGGCGTCTTGTACAGTGCGAGAGAACCATACCCCTGCCTCCATGTGCACGCCGAACAGCAGGGAACGCGTAAGGACAAGTCTCGTGCAATGCGGGCGAAAATTATCGGGCTATCAGATCATCTTATCAATCTCCCCCCCAACCCACCCCCTTTTTACATCAGCAAGGGTCTGTCGGGAGCCCTTGGCGGTGATGCGAGTCCGCCCAAGACAAATAAGCCGAGACGAGTGGAAGCCGCAGCAGAGGGCGGAGGGGCTCTCTGCCTCCCTCATCCAATCCAAAGTGTTCGAGCTTAGCCACGGCACCCAATGGACAGCAATCTGTACTGTATGTCGTGTGTTCCTAGGCATGTATGAACGTGAGTCTGCATGCACAATGCATGATGAGTCTGACTGCTGGAGCTGGGCGTCACTGGCTCCACCGTGGCAGAACAACGATGTGATGGCTCCTCGATTGGAAAAAAGAGAGTTCAAAGTAAATACTATCAGCGCTTGATCGCCCCTTGATGAAAGCAACGGCAAGAAGTGTCCCATGGCAGCTTTCTGGCGGACCGCGCCGGCCGCCTATTAACGCTTCGCCACCGGGGTACAACCTGACGCAACGCAAGGCGTCGGGAGATGGCTCGCGGGTTGGCGGGCGATCTTACCAACAACACTGATGCCTGTCAGGCTGAGAATTGTGCCTCACAAACTAACTGTCGACGTTTGAGGCAACCGGATGCTTACTGATGTCTTAAGCCGCATTGCGAGGCTTGTTCTTCCGGACAGAGTTTGCCGACGCCACGTGATTCCGGACCGATCAGTGTGACGGTGGCCATCACGTGCGGCTGATCATCTCGTGGAGACGAGACAGACGGCTTCCAGGCTAACGGAGCGATTCCCTCCCGGGCGTTGGGAGAGACGGGGCGACTAAATAAAGCCACTGTCTCGGAAGACGGCTGATAGGTGTCAGAAGCTCGGATCGGGTGCCTACCGGCGGATAAATCAAGAAAAGGGACGGGGATCTGCCAAGGTCTTCTTCGCAACATGCATCTGATGAAATGATAATGTGATATAGATCCCCGACTCCTTACGGGGTCCGCCCACGCCACCGGAGCCGCCGCCTTGGCTGACAATGTTTTGACGTTTGCCGGGCTGCGGAGAAAAGAAAAAAAAAAGGCCCGATTGATAGATGCTTAAAAGTACAGATGCGTGGCAGACTCAGATGGCGCCCCTGAGCATGCGAGAGGCATCCAGCCGCATATGCAGGCGCACGGCAAAGCCGCTATCCGGCCCACGGAGACGCCTTTGGGCTGTCATCGTCCGCTGGGACAGACGACCGTCGAGAGGGCAAAACAGACGCCGATGAGTCGGTTGTCTGGCCACGTGCCATTGAGGTGATAACATTCCAGTGTTGAATTCGTCACTGGGAAAGAAATATAGGGTAGCCCCTTATTCTACCAGGGGCTGTGTCAGTCACGTCGATGCGAACAGAACACAGGTTCCCCTGCTGCTGCCAGGAACTGTAACACGCGCACGCCGACCTCTTCTTCCGATTCATGTTGTGTCAGGGGGATTTCCCTCAAGGTACAACTTAATAACAGCAGCTATCCAAAATCAGTCAATCGCTCGCATGATTCACACCCCCCCCCCCTCCTCTTCCCAGACATGGAAGCTCTCTGCACGGCCGTTCTGCCACCAACCCCTTTCGAGAGCAGGTAGATGCTTGCTCGTAGGAATGCTGCCGGCTTTGACTGAAGCTCGTGTCAAAAATTCCACGTCTTCCATATTGATGAAATCCTCTCCTCGGCCACGGATATTGACAACTCGCGATTCGTCGTTGCGCCCGCTCCCCACTCGGTGACCAGGGGGCCTCACACGGACCTCGAAACCGATATGCAGGAATCTCGGTTGCAACAGCTTCCGTCCAAACCGTCGGAGGTGGCACTTTCCGAACTCACTTCAGTAAACTCACTCCAGTCCTGTGTCTCAGACGGCTCGTCGAAAACCCGCATTCAAGGGCCCCCAGTCAACTCCCCTCTGCGACCCTCGTGCAGCTCGTGTTGTCGCCGTCACCATGCTGAAAATGCTTGCGAGCCCTCATCTCTTCTTTTGACCCCCTTCAAAACCCCCCCCCCCCCCTCCTTATCTTACCACTTCTCTCACGCCCTCCGCCCTCTCGCCTCTTCCTGTCTCTACAAAGGCTTTTGCGGAATGTGATGGCTCTCCGCTGAGGTCTTTCTTTCCGCTGGCGGCGCTCAAATCGACTCTCCTTGCAACTGGAGTTCGTGCTCGTCTCGCGTCTTCGCCGCCTGAGGGGGGGGGAGGGAAACACGACGTCGTCCTGATCTGCTTGCTCATTAATCAAGACCTTTGCAATTTCTTTTTGTTGTCGTTCCGTCCTCGGGCCTCACTGTCCATCTTCCCTTTCTGTTCAACAGTCGAACTCCTCAGCATCCACATGCCGGGCTCCTCTTCCCAGCCATATCCAACTCCGGTGTCCGGAACACCTGCTCAGACGGCGAATGCGGCCTGGAGCGCACGCCTGACTTAACTCGCAGCCGTACAAACATGGTCAACCTCTCGTCGGAAGCGGCATGGCACTCTGCCTTGGAGACGCGTGGTCCAAGTCATCCGCCGGTGGACTCGCGGCTGAATTACTACCTCGCCGTCGCCGCCATCCTGCTCGTCGCTTGGCTGGCACAGGTCAGGAAGCGCCAATGTGACATCTCTGTCCCCCTTTACAAGGCGTCTAAGACCAAGTGGATCTTTGCAGCAGAGACCCTGATCAAGGATAGCTATCTCAAGGTTAGTCCCCTTTTTAAGTGACTGAGCCGCAAGGCTGCTGATGCCCTGAGCAGTTCCAAGACAAGGTCTACCAGATCAGGGGCACCGAGGGCACGCAATTGGTCTTGCCCTCTAATTACGTTGCGGAACTCAAGACGCTACCCGAGGACGTCCTGAGCGCCAAGGAAGCCATCGCGGACGTAAGCTTTTGTGACGAACTACGTGACTGGTCCTCGTCGTCGTCATCTAACTTCCTTCCTCCAGGCCCTTCAGAGCAAATACACAAAGTTCTCGCCAGGTCACAACGCAGACCTGCTGACGCTGCTCCTTCGAACCCGGCTGACGCAGAACTTGGTCAAGCTCGCTCCGCAACTCAAGGAGGAGCTCGACTATGTCATCGCCACCGAATTTCCCGCCTGTGACGACTGGACGCCCGTCAAATGGCACCCCTTTGCCCTCCGAGCCGTGACTCGGCTCGGGGGCCGCGCCTTCGTCGGCCCCGATATCAACCGCCAGGAGCGCTGGATGGACACGAGCATCAACTTTGCCATTCACGTCTTCATGGCCGGCGCCAAGCTGCAGTTGTTTCCGGAATGGGCACGACCGCTGACGCAGTATCTCGTCTCGGATCTGGGCAAGATTCGACGCGACATCGACCTGGCCAAGGATCTTATCAAGCCGGTATTGGAGCAACGGGTGCGCAACTTGAATGAGCCGACTGGCTGCGGAGAATCGCCCAATGATATGATGCAGTGGCTTGTCGAGGCCCTGCCGGAGGGAGAAAAGGCAGATATCCAGACGCAGGCTGAGCTGCAACTCGTCATCGCCGCTGCGTCCATCCACACCACGACGGGACTTCTCTGCGAGTGCATCTACGACCTGGCTGCCCACCCAGCAGTGCAGGACGAGCTGCGCGATGAGGCTCGCAAGGTGCTCGAGGCGGACGAAGGTTGGACGCGCAAGGAGAGCATGGCGAAGCTGAAGAAGATGGACAGCTTCATGCGGGAGGTGCAGCGGTTGCGAGGGAATATTGGTGAGTTGAGCCTCTGTTGTTTTGCGTGTCTTTCTTTCCCTCATCAACTCTTTTAAGGAGTTTCCTTCTCCTAGACTCCTCGAAAGAGTTCTCCTTTCCGTCATCATCCTCCTTGAGCTCTCTTTGACAGCTAACCGTGACCAGTCTCCTTTCTCCGCAAGGTCATGAAGCCCATCAGCCTCTCCGACGGCACCGAGCTCCCCGTCGGCACCCGTGTCGTCGCGCCGTTAGCCGGTATCGCTCACGACGAACGCTTCTTCGCTAATGCCGATGAGTTCGACCCGCTGCGCTTCTACCGCCTGCGCCAGGAGAGTGCCGAAGCCAACAACCGGCTGCAGTTCACCGCCATCGGCGACACCTACGTCAACTTCGGTGCCGGCCGCCACGCCTGCCCTGGCCGTTTCTTCGCGGGAAACGTCATTAAGCTCGTTCTCGCACGCTTTATCCTCGCCTACGACATTCGCCTTCGGAAAGGCGACGAGCGGCCAAAGCCCATGTCCATAGTCATGACCAAGTCGCCCAACCCAGACGCTATCCTCGAGTTTAGGCGTCGCGAGGCTTAGGTCGACGCCCAAGGGCTTTGAAGAAACATATCTCGGATTTGGGAGTCGCGGTGCGCTCCTTCGAGACTGGCGTGATGGGAATCGCCGTTGACCATGATGCTCAATCAGGGGGCAGGAGTGTTTTTGAGCATGCTCTAAACCCACCCTGAAAGCACTTTTTTAATAATAAGAAAAAAGATAATACTTTCGTCATTCCCAATGCTTAGCTGCTACTGCTCAGCCGCTACTGATTGAAGCCATGGAAGGGGCAGCTATGCAGCTTGTGTATTCTTTCATAGACTGCTTCTTTTCCATTCGTGATGGCTTCTATTGTAATATCAATTGCCCTATGTACGGGAGCAGAGAATTTGCTTGCATGGCTATTTCCCCGGAAATAAGATACGGAAGATCGAGCTCTATCTTCAGCGAGATAGGGGGGGGGGGGTGAGGTGGTGTGCAGGCTGGACGGTCTAAACGCTAGTAGTATCAGCCACCTTCGATCCACAACTTCTCTGTACCGACGTTAGGTTCATTCCGACGATACCTGTCATTTAATATTTCGTCTATGGCGTGACGGACCTTACCGGCATGATGCACACATGTCATAGAGATTGACTATCTAGTAGGTAATTGAGAGTTACGCGGGCCCAGCCGTCACTACGCTGCGGCTCAGGCAAACCTAAAGTGTTGGCCTGCCTGAAAAACCAGGCAGGCTGGCCGACAACACGTGGTGGTAGCTAACACAACCCACCCTTGACAAGAGGCGTCTACCGATCCTTGGCCCGCCTTAAACCCAAAGGCGACTGCGGCTGCGTGACATACAAACATGACAGAGGGATGAAAGCCAAAAGTTAAGGGACTCAATACGTCTTACGCTGATGGTCCGCTATCCCATGGTTCTCACCCTATTAATCAACGTACCTGCCTCGCGAGGTCCCCACGGAAAGCAGGAAGCTACCTACCTACCTGCCTACCTACCAAAGTCTAGGCAGTACCTGGCAGCCTCCTTCTTCTAACCTCATCTTCATCCTACTTCTGCTTTTCACGACACTCAAGGCTTCACGCGTTGGAGGCGCCACCAGCAAAACGCCAACCATACACACCCGCAATCATACGCTCCCGTGACGCAACCTTCAAAGCCATGATTCACGAGGCGTCGGTGACTCCCCGGCCCACCGCTACACCGTCAGTGGTGAATCACTACACCATCGAAATCCTGCTCGCACCGCCTCGTCCCCGCTGGGCCGGCAATGGCCTTACGATCCTGTCCAATCTCACTTCTCTCGCGTCCTTGTTCATACACTCATGCGCCAAACTCCGTCGACTGAAAGCTTTCTCTAATCTACGAAGCTCCAGCCTAGGCGCGCAACGCAGCCTGGCAACTGGGAGATAGCCGCTCTGAACTCAGCGGCACCAGTTTCTCCCGATAATAGGGAGGATTCATCACAGGCGCAGCCACGGTCAAGTTGCCATGGAAAGAGTGAGTTCCCTCCCCCACTCCCACCCCCCCCCCCAAAGCACAACCTCACACCCTCCTTCATCGAAGGCTAATTAAGCGAACAGGTCGCTAATCCAAAGCAGTCTGGAACTCGATAGGAAAATATAATCGCGGCAGATGATTCATTACTTGCAGCAAACTTCCAAGAGTGAAAAATCTTTTACTTCACTTCGTCGATTCCAGAACTCAACAGTGGCTATGGTGTGCAGCAGCCCCAAATGCTAAACCAATGGCTATTCCCGGCAAGCTGATTTCCCTGGGCTATATAAGAGACGGTTTTCCTGTCCACTCATATGGAGAAAGTAAACTTTGTCATCTCGCTTTGTCTCGGCCGTCCCCATATCAAGCAGTTGCTCAAGACCACTATTTCGAACTGTTGTTTCTACATCCAGCAAAGCCAACACGACGAGGCGAGGGTCACCAAAAATCTCACACACACTCAACTATATTCATCCAGCATGAACGTCTTTTTCAGATGGTCCGGCATGCAGGTGGCCTACGACAGGCCCCGGCGGATATCCTCTCTGCTTTACGGCCCAAGCCCGTACCCCGGCCCTGTTCCTCAGCGCGCGCCGCGACACAAAGTTGATGAACAAGGGCAGCAGCTTCGCGTTACGTGGCCCAAGAACAGGTTGCCATTGGAAATCTTTGAGATGATCCACGATCTCCTGTCTCCCGGCGATATCAGGCGGCTGCGGCTCGTCTGTCGGGAGTTTGAAGCCAAGGCGTCTTCTCACTGCTTTCGCAACGTTGTGATCCCCCGACTCTTTTCCGGGGCAGAAACCTATCCCAACCACGGCGGCATTCGATGCTTTGGGTCGGACGACCTGGACATTCTCCAGTCCTTAGGGCCCCTGGTCCGTCGCTTCGCCCTCTCATTGGAGGTGAACGAAAAGGCCATCGCCCATCCGCCGGCCGATATGGTCGTGAAGGCCACTACGGCGAAATGGGGCGACCTACCTTTCGTCAGGATGAAGCGTGACAAGGCGGATGGCATCGAGGAGGCTATGCAATGCCTCACCGAAGTTGCCAACCTCGGCCTATCCTGCGACACTGTTCATAGCCCCATCTCTTACCGCCGCGGGGGTCAAGATCTGGTTTACACCAGGGTCGCAAGCACGCGCCTCATCTTCCGTGACCGCCTGGAGGAGCCGGAGCCTGGACCGTCCGCCGACCTCTCTCGAGGTAGGCATAGGTCCGACGGCATGGCCGCCGTCGAGAACAGAATGCACGAAACTCGGAGCGATTTTACTGTCGAAGAATCATCAGCTGAAAGGCCGATGTCGACAACAACGTCTTGCTTCAACGTCGAATTGGTCAAGCTGGACATGGTTGAAAATCTGCAGCAAGCGCACCGCGCCATGATCGAGTCGTACCTCAACAGCATCATCACCAACGTCTCCCTTGGATCGCTGAGGAATGTCACCAGCTTCACCATTGCCAAGATGCCCAGCCGCCACGTCCCTGAACTCTGCCGCCACGACGTGTGGCAGGCCCTGCCGGCTCTGAAGCATGTCTCTATCGCTGTCTTGGTCGATTGGGAGCGAACAACCACAGTACTCAACGAGTTGTTGGGGAGAGAAAGCTCAGTCATCTCCAACGCTCATCTCCTGCTTGATGAATACATTGGCACGCAGCCCAACATCAGCAGCGTTCATTTCGAATGGATCTGCGGCGGCGAATTGACTCCCGGCTTCGGTCAACGCAACAGGTTCATCCTCCCCGCACCCTTCGTCGCCAATCCCTGGGTCACAGTCACCCGCACATTTCTGCCCTCAGAGGCGATCCTGAGTCTTCCGCACGTGAAGCACTTGTCACTCAAGAATTGTTGGACTCCGCCCCATGTGCTGCTTCGCACAGTCGGCACCATGGCCTACCAGTCGCTCGAGTCGCTCAACTTTGAGGCTTTCTCTCTCTCGGGTCCCGTCGACGAAGACGCAAGTTTCTCAATCTATTACCACATGCGCAGGCTACGTAGCCAGGCCCTGTTCGGCCTAGATCCTCCCCCGCCTGTCGAGCCGGTCGTTCACGTGCCTGGTCTTTCGACTTGGGACGGCCTCCTCGAGCACTTTGGCACAGGCCTTGAGGAAGACGAAGATGACGGGACCGGTATTGACAGGACGGATGCATCCGAAGCCGCCAGACGTGTTTACAAGCTCGAGACGCTGTCTTTCAAGTCGTGCGGCTACGTCGCCGTCGACTGGCCAGACATCCGGTCAGGCGACATCCTTCCCACCAGCTTCGAAGACCTGCCGTGGGCCAACTACGCAAGGGGTCGGGACAGCGACATGAGGCTAAACGAAGACAGGATGATGGCCATGATAGTGCCCTACCTTAAGCCCGACGAGGTCGTCAATCTGAAACGTGCCTTTGGCATGGTCACGGGCTGGGATGGCGTCTATGACGAAGATACCATCCAGGAGGCTCTCGATGATGGCATCGTATGTCCTGGCGTTGGCCGATTCTCAGGCGTGCTCAAGACGGTCAAGAGTGGCAACTTTCTTGGGGTCTAGGCAGCGGTTCTGAGGGGATTCACCTTTGGTTGTACAAAACATACGCTGTACACTACCTGGTTTTACTTGCGCTCTTGGATTATATTACTTTGATACCCCTATGTTGTCTAACCGTGTTTCTTTTCCTGTTTTTCTCTTTTGCTCTTTTCTTCCTCGGTTTACTTTCTACCTTTCTCCTTCTTTCCTTCTTTCCTTCTTTCGATTCAATAGAGTAAAGTAAAGCGAACTGTGCAATACATTGTCACCTCAGTAATGAAAGCTTCACAGCCCCAATCATGTTGTCCTTGAAGAATGACTGCTGGTCTCTTTTTTTTTTTTTTG